>JAQGCC010002128.1:0-19746 GCA_034698905.1 Xestoiulus laeticollis | reverse complement strand
AACACAAACAGCTAACCTGGAGGTTAACCCGGAGTTATATTTTAGCCCGAGGTTAGTAAACCCTAGATTTTAACCTACGTTGGTGCAACCGGCCCTTAAAGTTGAATGATATACATTTTAAATGAATTAACTACCTAGTACAATGACTTTTATATAATTAATATTCCATAAATGCATAAATGCAAAAAAGGCATACATGGAAAAAATTTGCTCGAAAGACCGGTCCATATATAAACTTAAGGTTCCCGGCACCGGCTCTTATTTTGTTATAGCGATAAGTTCCATATGCAAAAAGTTTACTTTATTTACACAAAAACTACTTTATCAAATAAAACAAAGGAATTATGCACCATGTGCTTCACATTGGTACCATGTGTGTGTGTTATACCAATTAAGTGTAACAACCAAATCTTGGGTTAAAGCTACCCAACGATGGGTAACTTGTGTTTATAATTGTGACCCAACGTTGGTATATGATCAACCCATAAGTAATTTTGTTAAAGATTGAACTTCACTATTCTGAACTCTTTCAAGTTTTTTAGATTACTTATTATAGCATGTAATACTTACTGTGTAGTTAATACTTACTTATGAGAGTTATGTAAGGTACAGAAGCTTTATCAAAAAATGGAGACATACAGGCTTCATCTTTGCTGTTTGCAAAATTGCCTAAAATAAACATAACATATATAATTGAATGTATGAAGTTACATATTGGATATTTGAGATGTGCATTTTGACTTACTCATTTGTAATTCTATTACATGCTGTCCTCTTTTATAGAAAGACATACATACATATCCAATCTTGCTGTAACGGAAACAAACCATTGGCAAAGTCTTATTAGTTTCATTAGTCATGAAAGCAGTACTACCATTCACATTGAAACAGCCTCATAATTATGGCAATGTCTATTCGAGAACTTAAAATATGCAATTTTCTACAGTGTAATCAAATCTAATGCTTCTAAAATCATTTTTCAATTTAAAATGTTTCCTTACATTGCATGTATGCATTGAATAGTAATAAACTATTTTGTTATTAAATCGTTTCAGTAATAATTAACGGAATATAATTTCAGTATAATTTTCAAAATATGTTATTATCTTAAAGGGAAATATTTTAACCTGGCATTAGGGTGTTAAGTTGTATTGCATTAAAAATGTCAAATAGCGCAATATACTGAACTTTCTATAAAAGCTATACTAACACCGTTTTTAAGCAATAGAATGCATCATACTTGGAATATTATTTGCATTATTTTTAGCACTGTTAATATCATGCACAACCATACCAAATACCTTTCTCAAATTTAGCCATACTAACCATCCTTTTGTGACATGCGCTAGAATTGTTACAGTACGATCCGTTGTGCTGACAATTTCCGAACAGAATGCCTTCATTTCCAATACATCACTGGTGTTGCTCACTTCAAAGGAACTGTTTTTGTGGATGAATTTGTACGTCCTTTTCCAGTCTAAAGTGTACCACACCTGGGGGTGGGTCATCCAGCTTGGAAATGAACATGTGCCCACTGGATGGTTGCCTAAAAGAATTATAAAATAAATTTTATTCCAAATTGCAATTCTTTCCTTTTTTTACAATCAAATTACAAATCATTTTAATTTTAAAGAAGCTTATGTAGTATATAAAGTTACACTTGATAGTTACCTTTGGTTAATCTCAGTGTCCGTGACCCCTCGATAGTTGCTAGTCCATTACAAGTTGCATCTCCTGATTGGGCCAATTGAAATTCGTGCTCTTTTTCCTTATTTTTCTCGAAAACCTGTAATAAAAGAATGAAAATAGTCAGAACTTGATTGATCTACTAAAATGTTATAAATATTTATAAAAAAATTCACAAACGTAAATCGCTAAATCACGCAGCTAAAATACCATAAAAACTATATCTACAGTATTTTTGTGTAATAAGTCACATTTATTTGGTTTTATTACAAACCAAACCTCTCTCAAAATGAATGTATATGGGAGTAATAACTTAGATATTTTAAGATTTATGGTTCTTATTTTTTCAAAATCAGTTACGGAAACAATTTATCATGGTTTTTTACAGCAAACTGTTTATCCCCTTAGATATTAAATGTTATTAAATATTTTTGCTCTGCCAAGCACAAAGGTTACAAACGTGTTCAAAAATTAAACATTGGTGCATAATGCCAGTGACTTCTTACTAACTATTTAGAAAATAATGACCCTTTCTAATTTATACATTAAATCTAGTTATTTCACACTAATTTTTATAGAATTTATGGGCACCCTGTATTTCTTGCAAAAATTACTAAGTCTTACATGAACTTTGCTGCATGAAATCAATACTGCCAGCATATATACAAGATTCAGCCCATTCTCGAATCCTTAAGTTTATAAGACATAGTAAAGATCTTGAGTGTTGAATTGTTTATTGCATTTCTTTATGATGGGACTATAGCCAGCTATATCACATGTTAATTAATTAAGTTCTTCCAACTGAATACCAAATCTGTTTCCAATGACAACATTGCCCGCCAATACCTGCAGAAACTTTAGTTGAACATTGATCAAATTACCAAATTTAATTAAAACTGAACACAATACTGATTTCTTAATGGAACAGCATTCAGGGCATTGACTATTGAGGTTCTCCATAGCTTCAAAACAAGGACAACAACAGCAAACAGAATGGCTTTCAACTCGTCGAGAGTTCATTGTAATTAACTTGTCAAGTATATTTTGCCTTGAATGTACCTGCATCTTCCTTTTTTCAGTACTTTAAGCAAAGACTTGTAACTTAGATTGTGATCACATCGAGATTATAATTATAGTGTATCGCTTAATCATAAATTATCAAAACGTCTACCCCACAGGCATACATATTTATTATCACTAACACATCATTATATCCTCATAATTTTTTAAAAGAATTAGGTACTCTGCTACCTTTTAGGGGGTTTCGTTAAAAGTCATCTGTTATGTCTGAAGTGTTAAATGGAGCCTTTTTGCAATATATTGCTCACGGCCCCACAAATTAAAAGTATTTTAATTGCTTACTATATTTTTATACAGAGCTTATTACATTTAAAAAATATGAAGCCCTAATTTTATTTCCAAAACTGATGAAGGCCAGACCTTTGAAATTATGAACAATTCTTTTTTTTTTGGGGGGATGGGGAGGGAGAATATAGCTTTTTGGAGATAATGGGTCCACTGTTCAATTTTCGTAAGATCGTGTGGTCCCCTGATAAAATAGGTTGAACTTAAAAGAGGCACATATAGAACCGAAAGGGCTCTATGCAATAGATCTTATGCTGAACTCATCAATATGCACCTCCACCAACATCACCTGGCTTTATTTGTGTATAACTACAGTAAAACTCTAATAAAGTGACCTCCTCTGCATAGTGACCACTTTTCATAAACTGGTTTTAGTGAATACAAACGTGTATGTTTAGCTTCATAAAAATTCTCTGTATAGTGACCATCTGAATACATGAATTTTTGGTGGTCACCTTCAGTAGGTTTTACTGTATTTTAAAACTACTTTTATTATTATTATTATTATTATTACAAGGGAATTCTCGTGTGATGCATGTGATGCAGTCTGTGAAGTAAATGTGCATAAAGTACATTGACAATCTCACTAAATGTAGTTAAATAACCCATATTAACCCCAGTCAAAAAACCAATAGAGAAATTCTGTCTTTTTATTGTTACTTGGCCCAATGGTTTCTATTGTTGACAATATGATCATTAAAAAATTCTACAGGTATTTTTTTCTATTGGTTTTAGCTGTTTGAATTTATTGTCCAGTGATCCAGCCGATACATTTTTTGATCCATTGGAAACAAAAAGACCTTTGGTCAATAGAACAAGAGAAACCATGTATTAAAATACATCTAGAATATCTTTATTATTCTCAATTGAATTTTAAAGCAGGGAATCCATAATATTTTCTATAGGAATGGACTTTTTAGTTTTTAGTTACGCTACATGGTTTGCTTTTACACATACATTACAAGCTCTGGAGCTGGTACAATGTTTACTGTTGCAATTTACTGCCACTCTCAGTACCGTATGCAAAAGGTTAACAAAGTTCACGAGCTGAACTGTTTCGCCTTTTCGTTCCTGTGCTAGCCATTTATTCAATCTTATATTTCTGGGGCCCAGCGGCATGAATTCGTATCCCATATTGGTGTAGGGACCACTTTGCCATCTCGCTCTGTTTCTCAGATAATTTCCAGATGGTTGGAAAAGCGTGCTAAGGTCAAGCCTACCGTAATAACGTTCACCATATTATCATATATTACTCCTGATTTGAGAGGATATTGCTTGCTTAATCTGAAATACCAATAAGCTTATGTCTACGCTATTATTAATAGTCCTCCACTGTATGTATTGCGAGCATTTAGTACGTGGCGCTGGTGCATGCCACCATCGGATATTCAATAATTGCTACGAGGAATGTTCCAATAGCAAAAAAACATGTGAAGTGAATGTTTTAAGAGGGATTGTGGTTTATCGGAGGATGCACAGCTGTTGTTGCAATGAGGGAGATATGGCTGTGGGGGGGGGGGGGACCCTTCCCCCCTTACTTCCTCCCTTATAATAATGATGCTAAGAAAACTCGACTCCCCCATTAATCGTATTTTCTGCCTGCAACACACGTCCCTATTTGAAGGCATTTGGAACCTTCTGAATTGCACCAGAGACAATTTCAGAGCCAATGGGTTGTCTATCGATTGGAGAGGCGAGAGTAACCCAGCTCTCTCCGTGCCATACATAATATTTTTGATAGTTATTTTAATGGGATGGCTGGCACGTCGTTTGCACACGGATTACAGGCCCATAAGACGCTCAATAAAAATCATTTATGATTTATGCTGGTTATAAATTAATTTTTCTAATTAGAAATTGGGTTTGATTCGACTTCGGTTCATCTTGCCTGGCCTTTTCGGGGAATTTCGAAAGGATGGCCACCGAGATACATCTTAAAATCGGATATTCAGTGTTATATTAAATTACACACATTGTCCCACTACAATAACAGTGTGTGGGTAATTTTTAACCCCCTTCATTTCATGACCGCCATATTTCATATCGCCATTGGGTGACTAATGATAATAGGGGTAGCCAGATTTATTGGCGAACATTTAGTAAAATGACTCTTTGTACTCTGAATATACACTTTGTTAATTCTGGTGATTATCATCCAATGTTGACATCACACTATACCAGATATATTATATTTGACTTTTGTTCAAAACTGGATAATTTGTTTGTAATATAAAGCAAAACCTGGTAAACTGATCACCACTGTAGAGTGACCACTTTTCATAAATTTGTTTTAGTGAATAGATGTATGTTTTCCTGCATTACAATTCTCATATTATAGTGACAACCTGTATACAGTGACCGAATTTAGCCATTTGTTGGGTGATCACCTTTAGCAGTTCCACCTCAACACATGCATACATGTATTAATTAATTGTAATAAAGTAGAAGTAACTGCTGTTAATATAAAGTGTGATAATAACATGGTAGTTGGCATTAATGCTGAAAATGCAAACACCACCAATAGAGTGGCGTAATTAATATACAATATACGACTAGCAGTGAATAATGTTAAAGTCCAAATGTTAAAATCAGCTAATTTGTTCTGATTTATTTAAATTTATCTATCTTACATCTAGTGTTTAGATTTAAACCGCCCAACTTTCCCTAGAGCATGACTGCTATTTCTATGGAGCACATCCAATACTGTTTGGAAATTAACATCCCAGGTGAGGATGGTGAGGATAAAGTCACGTATTATTTATTATAAAAAATCTCACTGTCCTGTTCAGTATACATGAAGCTTGAAATATGAAATATCAACTAAACTAATAATCAATCTTAATCGGACAAAACAGCAGGAAGTGTTTATGGATGTCTTTTAAATAGAAAGTACTTTTGGTTCTACATTTATTTTCAGACTGACAAATGTACTTTTGGTTCAGATTATGCGTTGTGATGTTTTCCTACATGTACATGTTTACACTGAAAGGATATTTTCAAAATGTTAACAGCGGAGCGATCCTAATATCGTTACAAGAGTCAGCCTTTTTTATTAGGTTCTTTTATCATTACTAATTAACCTTGGATGCCATTAAGGATAGGCCTTAAAAGCTTCATAATGTTGTGCTTATCTTATATTACGTAAGTTTAACCTATGTTTAGAAGATACATTACGCGTGCTGCAATATTTCTATCCCATTTTTAGGTTAGTTGCTGATCATAGCATCGCTCCATGGTTTGATAAGCAAAAAATCCTTTTAAAAAAAGTCGTGAGATGCATATAACGAATTTTATGCTAATGCAGTAGAGTTGCAGACCATTTCGCTAACACCTTTAATTAAGAAATGGCAGGAGAAGCTTATAAAAAAGAAAAAGGATTAAATTTAGCACAGAAGAAGCTATATTGGAGTTCATTCAAACGTTTGCTTCTTTCCCATCCATAAAACTTCAATTTGGGAATCTGGAATTTCTAATATCTTAAATTGCTTTACGTTTGACTTGAGACACGACGTTAGTGTCAAGATCTCACCTTAATTTTCATTTATATCCTGGATCAACTTTTCACAATCTCTTCCACAACCTATTTTCTTAAATTCACTGCTTCTTACAGGCTTTTGTTTTTTATCTCAGCTTAGTATTAAGTCGTAGGGAAATTTGTCATTTATTAATCAATGGATTCAGATGGAATTTTAAATTATATAGTCTGTATTCCTTATTAGAACTTTAGAGGTAATGAATGGGCGTTAGATTTTTTCTAACCAAGTACAAATTTGTATATTAATTCAAATCTTGCATAATAAGCTTGTAATTTCGAAAATGTATGCATACCTGTTTTGTTACAAATCTTTATGTGCAGTAAAGTAAACCTACTTTTCAGAATAGTTGAGGTTTACAAACTTTAACGTACATTTTTATTTGGTTTTTCGTTCAACCGAATGTGCGAACGAATAAAGCGTGCATGTAATATTTGAAAAAAAATTACCATTCTTATATTCTCGTTTAAAAAGTCAAGTGTAAAATTATATAGTACAATGTAGATGCATATGCTGTATGCAACAATAAGCATAGTCTTCTATGCTTACTCATGTACAAATGTTTATAATGTAGTTTATTCAACAACATTCCTCTAAACTGATCTTCAAAGATTCTTTATATAAGATCGGTTGTTTAATTTCACGGACTAAACGTGGAAAAGCTAATTTCGGAAAGGTTGAACACACTGGAATTTGCCAAACTATCGTCTTGTTTTCTTATCATCATAGCATAGAAAAAGTTGATGAAATTTAAAAAGCATATGTTGGCTGGCATTTTTAAAAGCACATTCTTCGCATTGTTCGACGCTACTGACAATCAAATCCGTATTAATTAAAGTGTATTTGAATTTTGAGTAAAGTTGAAATTAGCTTTGTGTGTAAGGGAGACATGACGTGTATGACGTAGAGATGAATACTTTAAGATCTTATAAGATTATTATAATAAGAATATTAATTAATGACGTCGTTACACACTGTATATCCATAATATTAGCACAAAGATTCCGACAAACATAATTGTATGCATCGTTCTTATTTTAATAAATGTTCGAGTGTATATTGAATAATGCCAATCAAATATATTTAGTGACAGGATAGAATTCTCGAATAAATAATAATACCAAAGTTTTAATTAGTTGCTACTGAATAATAAATTTCATTCAATCAGCAAATACCAAGAACCGTCATTTAAACTATATATTTATCCAAGCACTGCTTGAAGCTTATCTTAATGGCTTTTATTTATCCGCATTACCATATTTCAACTTGAAATTTATATTCAAAGAGATAATTGGATTAGATGTAGACATTACTTTGCTCTATTTGATGTATAAGATGAAAATTCAATAATTTGATTTGTTATCTATTAGGTTAAAAAAATTTCAGTCAACTTATTTTTTACATAAAATGAGATAAAATTTATATAAGCAGTTTGCCCAAATCCTGCGGCTTTCGTTATTATTATCAGATCTATTACTAGATTTAAAAAGGAAACTAATTTACAATAATAATCAAATTTCTGTAATTGTCATTTTTGTAAACAAGCATTCGTTCTCTTATTTTAAAAACTTTTTAAAAATGCATTGGAATTATAAGCTATAGTTTTGACAGTTAATACAATGGCTTTTGTTTCATTCTGATTAAGATTTTCGTTGTTAACTTTTATTTCAATATAATTTAAAGGTATTGGCTTAATTTAATAATTTTATTTTTAAACACTAGGCTAGCTACGTTGTATTTTTTAAGTTCGTCGACTTCGTTGATTAATTACTAATTAGATTTTAGCACCGATTTAATCGAACCTGGATTGGATGTTCATGTTAGCAATTCTCTATAGCCCAATAAATTACTGGACAGAATCAAGATTGTTGTCACAAATCAAATGTTTCAAAGGCGTCCCTGATGATTAGAATATAATTTTCGGGTGTTGTAAACGAAATTTGCTTTGGTAATTTCAATTGCTTCTAACGTTTTCATCTTGACCAAAAGCCTACTTCTTAAGCTAAGCTAAGTAAGAGCAATTGCATAATTTAGTAAGCATTGCATGAAGCAGAACAATCTTTCTACAGGCCAGCGAAGGAATTATCTTAATTAATTACCTTAATCACAACTGAGCAATTAAAGCAGGCAATTTACACGTACAAGAAGCAGAATTTTTTGAAAAACAATTGCCATTGCGTAGTGGAAAATCGATAATCCTAAGCCAAGGAACTCCTAAATGCATTATGGGCAATGCACCATTGCACACGAAGCTCATGTTTTCTTTATGTGTATTTTCTTGACTTGACACCTAGTGCCTTTCACTTATTTGTAAACTTGAAAAATCACTTAAGGTAGGAAACATTTTTCAATTCGGAAAGCCTCTGGGGGAGGGGAAACAGCATTTAAAGCTATTTGGCAATGGGAAAAAATATGGCTTTTTGAATGATTGATTCATAACAGCTTTTATCCCTTTTGATTAATACATTTAAAATAGTCTCGCGATGCTGTTGTAAATTGTTCTAAGCACGGTGCTATTTTAGCTTCATTTCCATTGGAGAATTTAACCAGATAGCCTCACTACTTAATACTCCACAAACACAATTTTAGATTATTTGTGGCTTAAATTCACTGTAAACGGTCGATCGAGTCATCATTTCATTGTTTACAATTTCACGTTTGCAGTAATCCGAAATTCTAACCTTCAATATTGATCTAAACAACTTTTAAACAGAGTGATGCGTGCAATTGATTTTTATTTACATCGTCTTTCAGTTGTCTCAACAATGATGCATATGTACAAAAGTAAAATAAAGTATTCTGGCAGATTTGCATTAAAGAGAATCAACAATAAATAGTTGAAGGTAAATACTTTTGCAACATCAATTCATGCATGATTTAATAATTTACCAAATTTTCTACTGCCTATTCTGATTTTTTGAAAATGTTGTCTAGTGTGAATGAATCAATCTTTGCAAGTTTTATATAAAAATAATATTTCTATTATTCATGCCTCAAACAAGGTCTCAGCCTTTGAAAAAAATTACATTAGGACCATACTGTATATGCCACATATATGTCTTATATATGTGTATAATATTATATTTATGTACAAGTATGTCCAAAAACATTTATAAGCACGCATAACGTTTTAAGATTATTGCTCAAAATATTAATACTGCACATCCATATACAGCAGTCTTATATTGAAATAGAGAAATTGGACACATATAGGGATATATGGACTTGTACTGGGAAGTAGGACTAGATCTGGACATACCTATCCACGCTCCCATAGCTGATCATTTATGAAAATTGTATACTGGTATAAGCCTATACATGTACTGTGTGTCCAATTTCTGATATTATACCCAGGAGATTAAAAATAATAATTTATTTATTTTTCATATTCGGCCCTCAAACAGGATTTTAACACATTATGACTTATATAATTAATCGATACACAAAATATGAATGGTTTCGGTGGATTTCAGTTTTCATACAATTAGACAAATGTTTAAAAATTCGTAATGCTAATTAAATTGGGAAATAGTGTAATAATGTTTATTAAAATGGGCTAATAGCATTGGCTTCATACCACATCGTATGTATTATCGTGTTTTTGCTTGAGATACTTGCAAATGTCATACAAATAAAATGCACATAATCACTTTAAATCCAAGGGCGTACTCTATAACTTATTACCCCAGAAAGTTAAACATAGAATGTTAAAATCATCCCCTTCTGTTAATATTTGCCTATGAATTATTATGACGGCTTTAAGCTTATGTCCCAATCTGTATAATTTACTGCAAGATTATTCGTTCTTCTTCGTCTACTTTACTTCTCGATATACATGTACCATTTTAATAGAGAATGTAACAGCAGGGAAATTACCTCCAATTTACGCCCTATTTGCAGAGGGTGCGGTTCATAATAAGGCATATTACTGAGATGCACACGTGCCCATTCATTAGACCGATAGCCAAAAATCTTGACTGAAAATTTACGATAACTGATCGCCAGAACTTCTATTAATGCATCCGTGATATAAAAATCGATTTATTACCAGGAAATTGGACGACATCCATCGTCAGGATATAATGTGTAGTGAAGACTTGTTTTCAAGCATTTTAACTATACATATATGCATCGTTTTCTAGGGCTGTCATATAAAAGTAAGGTACAAAATATGTGTTTACTTACAAAGCATCTGTATTTATCTTCATCACTGCTTGCCATCTTGTGCTCTAATTTGGCTACCAGATAGCGCATGGATCCTTCTTTCCAATTGGCCAAGCACACCAGTTCTTCAACTGTTAATAAAAACACATTAATAAACGTATTAATTTTTTTCTAAGCACATGCATAAATATAAATATATATATACGGTTATTTCTATAATAGCTATCTAATGAGTTTCTGTCATTGAAAAGTAATATGCTATATGAATTTATGTTCGTTTAGACGAGTAATGGCGTAGACAGTCAGCATATTTTTATGAATGATAAATGATTTTAGTTTCGAACAATCAAGCATTTCTTCAGTGTCTACACGCTAATTTAGCAGAGCTAATAATTTATCAATTTATGGGAGACAAAATGAGCTGTTTTTTGTTTTTTTCATCGTCTTCCATCTTATAGACATAGGGGTTTTAGCATAAATTATAGAGTTGTGCATTTAGAAAGATCACTTACTCTTTAATGATAGATATTATTGTGCCTCTATATTATACTTCTTTGGCAATATTAGAAGTGATGAAAAGGTAGTATTAAATATTTACAGTTCTAGATCACCTTATTATACTGCGCATACAGCCATAAAATTTGAATTAAGTGACAACAGAATGTAACCAAGATATGGACAAATTAAAAATTCTATTGTTCTATCGAAGTCTAGACGAAATAAACGGTTAATTGTTTTAAATCATTTGTATGTTCACTTGGCACGCATAATACGATAAATGTTAGCATGCGCACCAGGTGGATAAAATGCGTAACCTCGACAAATTTAACGAGGTGATAAACAGATGTTTGCATGCCAGAAATGAAATTGAAGGCAATGCATTCCGAATCTCATCTATACTGATGGCATATAAATGAAGCGCCGTTACGATGTGATTGGGGCATTCAGCGTATAAATTTAAGGAAATTTAAACAAATAGAACCATTCTTGACGATAGATATTAATACGATGAAATGATGTCACTCCTCATCACTTGAGCATTTGCAATTGCACAAGAATTTAAAAAACTTATCCGTTTTTTTTCATTTCGTCTAGATTTCGATAAAACTTGTGACAGATGCTATATACTGCTTTCACATACACTGTACTTGTCCGCCTAACGTCTTAACTGGCCAAATAGAACAAAGCTATTACGCCAACACTTTGTTTTAGCTTCTGATTTCTCAAATAAAACAAGTCCAAAACAAAGAAAGAAGAGCTGGCTCACTTGCAAGAAAAACCGCTTACCATTGAAATCTGAGACAAAACTGGAGAACGTAAAGCCATTGAACGCAGATTTTTATTCGCAATCCAATTCATCTCTTAGCATGGGGTCATTTAGTTAAATCTAATGTAGAAAATCGCGCCGAAATTTGCGTAAAATTGCCATTTTCAGCTTTTACACCCTGCCTATGCACGCGAAATGGGTCTGGTGACCTCGCTATAAAAATTCATGATGCAAAAAAAAAGAACGATTAAAGCGCCACCACTACATCGAAGCTGACTAAATTACCACTACATTTTTTTTAGTAAAATGCCCCTTAAAAAAATCTACCATATGGCGTAGCTATAGGGCACAGTATACTTTTTCCATTCTCTAATCTAAATTTCTCATCTCAGTATGTAATTTTGAAAACGAATGTGTGAAAGGCTTCGAGAAATTAAGCGAGCTTAAAACACATTGCCCGCACGCGTCATTTTGCGGCCTAGACCATTTTTCTTGGTTAGTTCAACTTTAATTATTTTTAATAGTTGACTTAATAACCAGTGTTAATTGGATTTCTGGAGATTCGCATTAGATGCTTATGACGATATCAGCGTAATTAAATTAAGCGCATTCCCATTTCATCGCAGCCCTAACTGCAATTGAATTTCTTCGCTCTAGTTAACCGTACTTTTACCGTGGCTTTTGCAGTATTCTAACGTGTCCTAATGCATTTTTCGCTATGTTACTCCTGTTTCATTCGGGCTTTTTTTAATTAGATTGTATAAATGAGATTTGATACAATTGCATTATCTAACTTAAGAAAAAAATAGGATGACGGAATAGAAATTTTTGAAAATGACCCCTTAAAGAGGGCAATCACTGCTAGCTTGCACGCCATGCAGGATTGCCAACGTCATGAGTACAACCCTTTTATTTTAACTTCACATTTAACATCTTCCTAGAACACTTTTCATCGAAATCTTGACTACGATGAATTGACACTCGGGTAATGGCTCCTTTTAAGTTCTTTTTTTTCGCTTATTCCACCATCTGTCAGATCGCATCTTTGGCAATTTATAATTTTCCAAACTTAATTGAATAGATAGGGTGGGTTTCGTGCATGTCCTTTTATAGATAACAGTCAGAATCCGTGAATAACTTAATTTATCTATTTAGCCAAAGTGAATGAAATGGACTTAGGAAGGAAAAGGAAGCTAATTATTCACAACTTAGATTAATTAGCCGGATCTTCAGCGAGTTGTCGTCTATGAATGTCGTGTTTGATGAAACGGAAATAAATTGGAATGGAAGTTTCCTCCATCTTAACTCTTCCACACCACGCTGAAGTCAACCGTGACCGGAAACCGCAGCAGTGCAAATATCCGGGTTCGGTGAATGGGGACACGGTCACAAAGGTTATATCGAAAGTCGATGGCGTAACCATAGGCTATATATAAGGTCACCTTGTTTGCTCTTGGTATGCATGATCATAACAAATTTGGTTCCTTCATTTTTTAAGACTTAGATTTGAGCAGGGAATCTAGCCTTAATTATGAGGAAAAACCTGATCGATTTTATATCATTAATTAAAATTATTAAAACGAGAAAATCATTAAACTTCATTTTATTTATATTCGACTTTAATTAATTTTTTTTTAATTTCTCATTTAACTTTAAAATAACGGTGGAATTAAAGGATGTTTTGAAACTATAGGCATTATGTACATGTAGATCAATAAGTTAAGGAATGACAAATCTGTTTACCACTTATTATTTTGACCTATAGCAGATACATGTTTCGAAATTTCCGCTATTGCAGGTACAAATACGGCCAGTTCTGCTACAGCCCGTGTTTTCAATATTATATGCCAATTTTGTTTAAACACCAACTAGGTGAATAAATAACTAATGTATAATCCGAAAATCTTATTTGTTCATCCACATGTACAATTGTATTGGCCTTATATCTATCATGCTAAGCAACCAACAGAATATTTCGAAAATTGATTATTTTTCTAGCTAAAAACATTTTAAGAAGTACTTGTTCAAGTTTTAATAATTAAGACATATATACAAATGTTGTATGCAAAAAAAAAAAACTAAATAATTATACTTGTTTTAAAATTTTATAGGGTAATATTAAGAGGGCTTGTTATTATGGTTAATTTAGAATAATACTTGCAGGACTGTTGCAGGACTTCATTTTTTCTGTTCTTAGCCCTATTTTTATCGTAGACCTTGTTTAGATTCAATTATGAGAATCTACTCTATATCACGTAATAGGCAAGCTGATTGTGTTGACTTAATGGCCCTCTTAAATGGGGGTAATATTGCTATACATTAAAAATGCTCGTCCATTTAAATTATCTAACAGCGCTTCAGGCGGATACATCAACAGGCTCATCAGAAAACACTTAGCCTATATGAAAATTATGGACCAGCAGATAGGGATTTATTTCACCTGCAGTTGCATTCTAAAACGCGAAAAACCACACAAACATTTAACCACCCTGGTCAAGCTTAATAGAGAATGGCAGATAACGTGATGCGCGGTCATTTCGATTTCGTGTTCTCTATCTAAACATCTTACCTGTACTTTCACTCCCCATCACTTCTGGACACGCTTGAAAGCGCAGTAAGAGACGCCAATCTTCCGTGCAGACATCGATGCTGGAAGGTGGATTCCTGCATTCCCGATTATCTCCCCGATAATAAGTAAACTGGAAGGGCCCTTTGAAGGGACACGGCACGGGAGTGGCTCCAACTAAACAGAAAATTCATTAGTGGTTAAACCCAACATCTGTTCCCCTTCATAAAAGAAACATTAGACTAAATTTATCCGAATTGTAATGCAAGGAAACGGTTTTGCACAGGCTGATGCCAATAGGCATTGTCTCTATATATGGGAAGGCGAATGGGAGGACCCAACCCATGATTTCTTCCCCCCCCCCCTTTTGGCAAATCATTTGTGGCTGTCATTTTGCCCCCCGAAACAATTAGAATCGATCAAATGAATGTTGGGGGATTTATATTCCATTGCTCTTTGAATATGGATGAGCATACAATAATGCATGAGTCCCCAGCGATTCTCTCCATCGGGTTGCCGGGGCAACTCAGAAATTATGCCACAAACAACTGAGGTTTGCCATTGCAAAAAGGGCTGCATTTTTTCACGCTTACAAATAGATAACTCGTGGATTAACCCTCAGTTTTAGCTCACTATAATCAGTGCCGAGTAATTAAGCCACCCCAATTTGCCCCAAATTGCTTATGATGCGCTAAAACGTGGGGCTTCTCTGAAGAACAATTTGGAAGGCAAAATGGCTTTTATGTAATGTGTTATTGGCGATATCTAGTTTCACTTTATATTCAGCGAGATTTTCACGAATCTTCAAGTTAATCCAAAAGATGCTAGAAGAATATCCCTTGAAGCCCGGTATCTCCTTTCGTTCTTCAAATTGCATTGTTGATAAAGAATTTTCCTCACTGCATCAGCCATTACTTATTAAAATGCCGTTTTTTCTGAGCGTGGCTTCTTCGCGTAATTTGGCTAAATTATTCCGCAATTTTTACTTTGGCTTGGAACGTGATTATTAAGAGATATAATCGCATCGGTTTCCTTCGACCTTTGTGCTCGGGAAAGCAGTTAGGATTTTTTTTTTGGTAATGTCTTGAGCGTGAAACGTCATATTATGATTTTATAAAAATTGTATATAAATGGGCCTAAAGCCAAGAATTCTATTATTTGCTATGCTTAACTCGTAAGCATGAAGAACGAATGATTAATTTCAATTAATTGGTTTATTTTTATAGAATAAAAAATGTATAAGAGATTCATCCGTTTATGAATTCAATTTGCTGAAGTTCTCTTTAAGTTCATATGAAACTAAACTTAAAGCGAACTTAATTCAGCAAATTGAATTCATAAACGGATGAATCTCTTATAAAATCTCTTGTAGACATAGCCACGCTAAGAGAAGTTTTTTGCCTATTTGACGGAGGCTTGAGTGGGCTGAGCGAGCTTGGGATGGACTGTAATTCTAGCTCCAATGAATATGATGAAATCGCGCTTCATTTATTAGCTTTAAATTCATATTAGCTTTAAATTCATAAACACCAACTTATAAAATGTATGCCGACACGAAGTCGGCCTACTGGTTTAGCACCTTATAATGTGAATACAGCCTTAGTCATTATACGAAATTAGACGAATTTTAATAAAAATGAGATAAGTTTTGCATCGTGAGCACATTTATTTTCGTTCTATGAATTTAATTTATGATTTAACAAATCATTTTGTTTTAGACTATCTTATGCAGATAGTGGATGCTCTACGCTTTCTTAAATTTCTCCAAATTTCGTCTAAGACAAGAACGAATTCATGAACGGACCTAATGA
The DNA here is from genome assembly GCA_034698905.1 of Xestoiulus laeticollis. Classification (NCBI taxonomy): domain Eukaryota; kingdom Metazoa; phylum Arthropoda; class Diplopoda; order Julida; family Julidae; genus Xestoiulus; species Xestoiulus laeticollis. Next base: position 3,354 of record JAQGCC010002128.1, on the reverse strand, counting down.
TCGATCCAAAGCATTTAGGACAGGTTGATAAAAATGGGACGCAGGTGCCAATTATCATGTGTTGCAGAGCATTATAAATGCATTCCCTACAATTTTAGCTAGCAGACTTTAAAGATTTTCGTTTCATATATATACTATTTAATTTTTAATCCAAAAAATGTTTTAGCGGAAGAAGTTTAAATGTACCAATTAGCATTTTGCCATTTTTGAAATTTCAGCTCCCTCTGGTGCCATTCGTCGTCGACACATGCACACGTTAAATTCGTTGTGCAAACAAAACCTTATACAAGGGAGTTAATCGTCAGAAGCAAACCCATTTCACGGTCTAATTCAGTGTCAACATCGACAAACATATGTAATTAACATCCCATGAAATATTCACAAAATATTCTTTTTGTGCAAAACCGTTTCATTTTAATTAAAGTCTGTTTTGGAAAGCTGAACAACAAGCGCTACAGCTTGCACTCGTTTAGAGAGGGCACGAGCAAAAGACAAAATTAAATGATTGCAGCAGATAAAAAGATCTAACATTAACAAACAACGAGGGAATATTAATAAGCAGAAAACAAAAGTGAAGTAAGTGGAAAGGAAAATTGTAATACGAGTCAATGAAAAGAAATGCAAAGCTGATAAATATATGAAATTATTTTCGTAGAAAAGAAAGCCTTCAGGATGGGCAAAGTCTATTGGGAATAACGAATTAGATATGCAACGAGGAAAAATGAAAATTTCAATAACACGCATTTATCAATTTACTTGACTCGTAAGGAAATGTCCCCGCTTTTTATGCAGTATAAGTATTGATCGTCTTTTTTTTTTCCCCTTACCTCTAAACATAGAGTAGAGAGGGGCATCTCCGGTTATGAGAGAACATAATGTATCCAAGGATTCTCGTCTGTCCAAAAAAGCTGAAAGTGAAAAAAAAAAAATACGTAAGGATTTCTCAATTGGTAAGTGACATTTAATACTATTGATTTAGTAAAGCAACAAACAAATGGCTGTCGATAAAAGCGATCGAGTGGTGTCGTGTTTATAAAATTACCATACAATAGTGATACAAGAGCAGGGGTTCTTAGCATCTTTGGTGTCATGGATCCCTTTGGCAGTCTAATGAAGCCTGTGGATCCCTTGTTTTATTACTCTAGTTTATGGACCCTTTCTCCAATTAAGCTATGCATAAAATGTATATAAAATGCAACTGCTGGGCGTCACAAAAAATACATCGTACAGAACAGGGATGTCCGACTTGGCCCGCGGGCAACTTTTGGCCCACGGAGCTTTTTTGCGAAACCCAATCTTATATACATAATGTATGTAGAAGATTTATTTTAATAGATGATTAACACGTTTTATTAATCTTGGAGTTTGTCTGTTTGTTTAAACTTCTTTGAGGTCCTTTTTGACCAGCTTTCACACGAGAGAAGAGCTGACATTTTGTGTGCAGCTCAGTCGATTGGATCATTTTCATCTATCAAATTTTGGTGCACACTAAAAAATGTTGGGTTAAATAAAATTCAACATACGAACATTGAGTTGAATTTAAGTGTAACAACCAAATGTTGGTTTAAAGTTACCCAACGTTTGGTCACAGTTATTAACACAGGTTTTGGTTAAATATGCCCAGAATTGGGTAAATGTGAGGTTTGCGTTATTTATAATCAACTCATGAAGTTACCCAATTATGAGTTGATTATTCTGGGAATATATTTAATCAAAACCGGTGTTAATAACTTTGACCTAAAGTTGTTATGTCCATATAGCACTCAATATTGGGTTGAATTTTAACCCAACGTTTTTAGTGTGTAGACTTCGGTCACGCTATAAAGACCAAAAAAATTGCAATTTTAATTGTAAAAAATGCATTTTTTAGTGGCAACAGAACGATTACGTTACGGAGCGCTGATGACGTCAGCACAACTACACATTGGCAAATATCATCAGTCTTTCACATGGGAATTTTCATATTTCATATCGTAGTATACCAGAACACACATGCATGTCATTGGGTTAAATGGCCATAACACACATGAAACAAGTATCAAAATAATTCCCACTTCTCTTGTGAGAATCTTTAAAAATTATATGTATTAACGCAAAATTTTCTTGTGGTAAAATCAAAAACTTAGAAAACATGTATGTTGGATAGGACTGCAAAACAAAGCACCTCCACATACTAATGACTGTTGATTACATACATGTACATGTAGATGACTACAGTAGCAGCTATAATTAATACCGGGCTTATCATTTCTTACCTTGAATTAATAACTTCCCTACGAGCTCAAATGCCATGTCTTGTTTCTGCTACAATGGAATGTAAGCATGTCTCGCTATACGCATGCAGTAGGCACAAATTAAATTCGCACTTGATCTCTAAGGATAATAATTCACTTTTACTATCTTACGTGATACGATTGCTAAGTAGGCTTATAACATTCGGCAATGATAATGCTCTTTGGTTACCAAGCTTCTTTGGATAACATTTATCCTTCATTAATTCACTCAAGTGTCATAAATTCTGCTACTGACTCTCTTGGAATTATATTTAAATCGACTGAAAACTTAAATTCAGGTTAAAATACTGTTATTCAGGATGATGGACCAGAATAATCGCCAGTTATGTACATGCTGGAAAACAAGATTACCAGTTTCCTATTAATGTTAAATCCTGTTTATTCAGTTTTTAAGGTTACAGAAACATTGACGCCGGATCGTGTTAAACGGAATATACGGTTTTCAATACAATTGAGGCGGTTACTAGAATTCCCTATAATGATGACTAAGATGATCCTACATTGTATAGATTAAATGTATGGTTCATTAGCAATCTCGCCGAGCTATAGGTGGAATTAGTAGTGACGTTTTCTTACTGGCAACTGGGGGACCTGGGATCGATTTGCAACCAGTTCGGCTATCCCGACTAATGTTTTCGCGGTTTTTCACAGTTGTTTCTAGGCGAATGCTGGGAAAATCCCTCTAAAAATCGGCGGCATGCCACCGTGATATATCTTGTTTAATATTTGTAATCTTCCTTCCCAGACTTCCAAGTCGTTTGTTAACATTAATTATCATTTAAATAAGAAGTATAGGTTGCTTAAAAGAAAATGAAGATAGTTTATTATGGTGAGTTTGGTTCTTGGTGTCGCGACTATATTTAACGACATGGGCTATGCCATTGAAACAAATTGCACGAAATACCCCTTAATGTCTTCTCAGTATAGTGTACATGATTTAGTAACATTTTCAAACTAAGCTTTTCATTTGTTGGTAAATTTACTAATAATACAGTATAAAAAAAACGTAGTTTTTCGCGTAAAACCTTTTAATGTATAGCCAGCAAGTACTGGCAGGAAA
>JAQGCC010002127.1:0-19753 GCA_034698905.1 Xestoiulus laeticollis | reverse complement strand
CATCGTCACGAAAACGCCAGTGCGCGTGCGCGTGGCCCTAAACCGCACGAAATCTCGGGAGGTGAGAATCAGGCATATAACCACAACAACACAGAATCGCAAATACTTGGCAGCCGCCGGGTGGCGTTGCTGTTCAGCTGGGCGTGGCTTGAGGGGGGGTTGGGATCAGTAAAAACCGAGAGTGCACATACTGGTTTACCTCTTACACTGTGCTCTGTGTGTCTAGCATCTCACCGCCGCGTTTTCCTTTTCGGCCAACAGAGGTCGCAACGTGTAGTTGAAAAGTTCTTCTGCTGTAAATTGCGAAAATAAACATTTGACAATAATCATCGAAAAGGGGTATATGACATGTACTATAGCTAGTGAGTTTCGAATCGTAAAAGTACCTTGTGACTTAATTTATGACGAAATGACATGTACGTAATTAGGCGTGAATGCTACTAACTGCAGATTCGTGTGGGATAACAGTGAATTAAGCTAACCTTGAGCTACATATATTAATATAAGCAAAACTGGATATATATAAACTTGTGATAAAAGCAACAATTTAAAAATGTCTCGTTTAATTGATTCACCTATCGAATGCCCGGTAAGAAAACCTTCCTTCTTAATTAATATACATGTTAGGGCATAAACGAGTTTGTACCACGATGTGCATAATACATATGTGCATGTACAATATTCTACATCATTTTTTACAGCTTATGCCTCTGAAAGTCAGGATACCTGGTGGGCCTAAAGTTGGATTGATAATTCGTATTCAAGGAAGTATATCTCATCATGCCAAAAGGTTTGGCTTCATTTTCTCCACTTTAATTGTCTTTCGTCTATTGTTTTACCATCTAGTACGTAATATAGCATGCAATTTTCTGAAACCTACCATATTGTATAAGCTATAAACTATTATACGCCCACTGCGCTATAGCCTACAGAATGTATCATTGCAATATATGATAACAGTATAGGCCTACATATATATACATACATGTGCATGTACTGTATGTAGGCCTATTATAAAACTGTGACATGCACATATAATTATGCCCATTCATATACCCAAATACGTTTTGAGCGTCTTAGATCAATTTCATAAAATTAATCATGTATCATATATGGTATACTATCCTCGGCCTCTCCGATTACATTATATCGTGCTGTTGTTTTTCAAATCCAGGAGTATGGTTTATCAATTGGAAACTATAAATTAATGCTCTAGCTCTATGGCCTAGGTTCTCAAACTGGGTGCCGGAATAATATTTTATTTTTACTACGTTTTAGCAATTTTAGCAGTAGAATCCGTTTTTATAACATGGCAACACCAGGAAATAATAAAAAATTCTTCCAAACAATTTAATTCATTGCATTAAAGACCGGCCATGCACCGAGCATTAAATTTGCACTCTTGGGTTTCAAGGGGTGCCGCAAAAATTTATTAGCCCAACAAGGGTACTGCGGCAAACAAAATTCTAGCTAGGAATTTTAAGTTGTACACAAGGAAAACTATTCGCACCGATAACCAATATTTTGATTTCCTTTTGCACAATTATCAGGTTAGTGCCCTATGCATTATAATTCTAGGTTCTTTTTAAATATATGCAGGTTTGAGGTCAACCTTGCAAAAGGAGTTAATATTTTGCCACCTGGGCAATCTGACTTGGCCTTCCACTTTAATCCTCGGCTCGACCATGGATACGTTGCAAGAAACACATTAACCAATGGCAAGTGGGGGACCGAGGAGAGTTCCAACCCCTCTAATATCCCTTTCACCAGGAACAAACCCTTTGAAATTATGCTGTTAATAGAACCGCATCAATACAAAGTAATTAGTCATGTGCATTTTGAGAAACAGTATCCAAAGATATCCTGCTCTGTGATAATGACTAGTTAATTTTAGGTTGCTGTAGATGGCATGCATTTCTTAGAATATAATCACAGGGTTCCAATCGCCGAGGCCAGCACATTGCAGGTGATGGGTGACGTGGAAATATATAAAGTTGAATTCTTGGATTCTCAGGTATGTTATTGAGAAACTTATTTCATTCCAAATTGCATATTTTATTAAGAAAAATGAGTTGGACTATACATCCAAGATCAGTATAAATACTTCTCTGTGGTGCTGCAAATATTTCTAGTGCAGTGCTCTTATATTTTTACTTTAATTAAATGTAGTTCAATTTCTGTAAGGGTTCCTTTATTTTCTAATGCAGCCTTATGCTCATCTAGTAATTTAATATTATTTCAAAATTAAGATATCATTAAAGCCGAAAATATATTTCAAAATGGAAAATTAAACGGACAACGAACTGAAGTTTTAAATTTAATAGAGTAAACCATCAATAATGAGAGCTTTTTACCTTGTTCCATGCTTTCCTCTCGATTTGAGATACAGTTTTTGTTTACATTTATTTAGGCACCTGTGCTATCATCCAGTGTTGGTTTTGAAGGTTTGGAAGCAGTAGCATCACTTCAACCTCAGGAGATTTTGAATCCAGTAAGGATTGATTATTTTATTTCTCAGCAACAAATGCTTTTATAATCAAGGGAAATTAAAATAAATCCTCCATAAACTAATGGAACATAAATAAGCATTAACAATAAAATACATGTAGCAAAGTGAAAGGTATTTACATATAAAAACCTCTTTTTTTCAGCCTATGCCATTCCGTCAACCGATCCCTTATGAAATGATTCCAGGAAGATCTATCTTTATCACTGCTCGGCCAAAACCCTATTCCACGAGGTAATTGCTTCTGTGTTTATGGGTGATAAACACTACTTAACGTGGTTGTTAAATTGCCATTGCTTTGCTTTAATACGTAGATTCAGCATAAATCTGGAACAAGATATAAACAACAACAGCAACATTTGCTTCCATTTCAATCCCCGCTTCGGTGGGCGTGGTGACGAAAGCAAGGCTGTGGTTGTCAGAAACAGTTGCGAGAATGGTGTTTGGGGTTCGGAGGAGCGAGAAACACCATTCTTCCCATTCAACCATGGATTTAACTTCGACTTAACCATCCTTTGTGAAGTGCTCGACTTCCTTGTGGCTGTGAATGGCCAGCATTTGATTTCCTATAAGCATCGTCTTCCCTACGAGATAGTCAATACTTTGAGCATTGCTGGCGAAGTGGATCTAATCAGTATCAGATTCCAGTAATGTTTCTGAATGCATATTCAATTGCTATGCTCGTCAAATTCTTTATCCATAACTTTAGAGCTGTTATTCTGTGATAAATGGTGTGGGCAATGATGCACGATATATTTTTTTTTCTAACTTCCCTAATCAGATATATTACTTGAAAAAAATGTCAGTACTTTAAAAGCTGTTACTACTCTAATTCATCATATTGTATGTTATTAAAATATGAGGTATTGCAAGAAAGGTTTCAAACTGTAACCATGTTGTATTATAACACTGCAGCAAATTCCAAATGGGATATGTTGAAACTTGGCAAGTTTACAACATTTCAATGTTTTATTATTTGCATTCACCTTTTTTTTTCTTTAAAAAAAACATTAAACTAATAGTATCAATTTAAAAGACTCAATGAAATTTGGTCTTTTTTCAAAGTTGCCGTGTAGTTTCTAAAACCTTCTTTGCTCAACGACGTTTTCCTCAACTCGTTTTGCTCGCATGTGACATTCGGCACATCTGTATTGCACAAAAACGTGGCTGCAGGATCACACGTCAAAATACACAATAATTTGGGAATACCTTCGTCATTGACCAAATTGAATATCATAGAATTGTATACACAAAGAAGTGTAGAGAGCAAAATTTGAGCATAGGAATTACTCTTGGTTTGAAATAAATTTTGCTCTTGTGTATCTTTTGAAGACTTAAAACTAGCTAGTGTTGCTCCCAGAGACTAACCGCCTAAAAATACTGTCAGATCGATTATTTCTACATGTACAATACTTTAATTACCAGTTCAATATTCACTACATCTATAGTATTTGTTGAATAACTAAATAATCTTCATTTTCGGCATATTTTCTGAAATTACCAACAACATTAAACTATGATAGAAATGTCAATATTCAACAAGATATTTCTTTGAAATACATTTAGAATGGCAGGATGGAAAATCTAAGGCAAAAGATAGCCTACTTAATCTTGTTAACCATACAAGAAAGAGGTCACTCATTTGAAAAAAATAATAGAAAACAATGAGATTTTATGCAGATTTTGGGTATATGAAAATGACGGTTATTCTAAAAGCAAAATGTTATTATGCAAATAATCTAAATTGGATTTTTATGTTGGTTAATTGATTATAGCTGACTCAAGACCAACATTGACCTGAAGTTATGCAGTCTAACACTTGGAATTTCTAATTTGTTTTCACTGGTTTAAAAGTTATAGTCGAAACATTGCTCACGATTACAATATCAAGAATGGGGTTAGTTAAATTTAAAAACTTATTATATTCATTAGTACAGAAAGAAAATCGCCAGATTCATTGGTGATTTTTTTTTGGAATCGGCTAAACTTTGGTTACCAAAATATATGACGATTTCACTAACAAAATTTGTTTGGATACCTCATGAATAAAAAAAAAAAACCTCTCTATAAGGATTTTTTAAAAGCTTAACCATAGAAAATTTTAAGTCACAATTCCATATTACATTTTCCCCAATGCATAACAAAATTATGTTGACTATATGACTTAAAAGATTTTTTTCATATTTACCAAAAGTTTGTGAATTTTTTGTTCTTACGCTCATCAATATGACTTGTTCTGCTGTGCATTAATGGGTGAAATAGAAAACTTATAATAATTGGGGGAAAAAAAATAGAAGGAAAAAAATGATTGGCATACATATTTTATAAAGCACGTAGGTGTCTTAACAATCCACTAACAAAAAAAAATATATGAAAATATATACTCAACAGTAATTTTAAAAGAAAAAAACCATCTGCAAATTCAGTTGTAGACTGAAAATTTGCAGCATTTTAAGAGAAGCAATTGCCGCCACCAGATTTGGCGATTTGGAAGGATTCACAGATTGAGGAATGGGAAGATTACCGGTGGGACAGTTAGTTGTATGCTATGATAAAACTAAATAATGTGATACAGAAAATTCGATATTCAGACCCCCATTGCAATGAACTTAAGTGCCCAACTAGTGTGAGATTACTTGGCAGCTTCATCGGTGGTGAGAGGCTCATGAGGGGCAGGCAGTTTGTCCCATGTTGGCTCGACACCCCAGATCTGTCTTGCGTATTCGGCAATAGTACGGTCACTGGAGAATTTTCCAGAAGCTGCAATGTTTCTGATTGCAATTTTCGCCCATTCGTTTGGATTCTGGTTTAAAAAGAGTATAATTGCATAGTTGTTTTTTTTTTTCAAATGGGTAAAACACAAATGATCCTCAGTTGGGATGCACGAATGTAGCAAATGGTAAAATCATTATTTTCTAATAGTTCAGAAATATTCAAAAACTCCTTAAAAACCATGAAATAGGATAGGAATTTCGTCTGGAACAATGTATTTGTTCATGTGGTACGAATTCAGGTCATGGATTTTACCCTCCACCATATCATATTTCTCTTTTAGTAGGGTACTGAAATAATTTGTGCCATGAGTTTATAAAAGTTGAAAAACACTGGTGTAGGTAGAAATTATAAAAATGAGGCCTGAAATAGCTCACAACCATCTCAACTGCTGAATTTGACTTATTTTATAAATAAAATATTACTTTAAGACTTACCGTATAGAGCTTGCTAACTTTGTCTTGGCACTGAATGTAGGCTTCATAATCTGCCAGAAGATAAAACCTGAAATTGATAAGAAATTGTGTCAAAAGTCAGATCATAGTTACTTACAATAAAGACTCATCAAATGTTCCATCAGAAAGTAAACAACCAACAAATTTCTAATATATCTACCACATTTTTTTCCAGGCTTTTAACATGCATGTGAATACCGTGTTCAAAAGCCATCGCATTAAAACAATATAGCATTGTAATAATTCTGAAATTTTGAATTCTGTCTAACATGTATTTTGACAAGTTAAAGGAGAATTTCTCCAAACTATTGGTTAACGAATTAATTTTGACTATCAATTACACACAATAATTGTTCATTGGATTTTTTTTTTAAAAACTGAACAAAATTTGAAATGTTTTCTGACAGTTATCATTTCTGGACAGAAACAGGGTAATGAATTACATATGATTCGTGATTTGCTAAAATAATCCAGATTCAATGCACTGAAAAAATGCATAGGCCTACGCTAAACGTTTATCCTATAAATTTCAAACTATTTACTTTTGTCATTTATTACAATTTTCTAATAAAAAGAACATACATTAAAAAACTTTAAAATTGTTAGCAGCCAATTCTCACCTATCATGGTTCAGAAGTACGTTAGCTATATCTTTAAAGAGATTGGGGTCTTGAGGGCTGAAGAAGCCATTCTGAATTTGATCAATACATTGCTTCAATTCGGGAATACGGTTGTAATAATCATAGGCATTGTATCTGAAAATCAATTAATATTTTAGTTAAAAAGCAAGAGTATATTAGATTAAGCTTCAAATGGCATATGAAAACAACTACCCTTTTCTCTTCAGCTCCTCTACGTCATCCACCTTCATGCCAAAGATGAAGATGTTGTCTGCCCCCACTTCTTCCATCATTTCAACATTGGCTCCATCCAAGGTACCAATGGTAAGTGCCCCATTCAACTAAATTAAGAACACACAAAATAAGCATATGTCAAAAGTAAGAATATATTTTATTATAATGGCTGTCGAGTAAAAAGGGTAAAACCTGCAAAATTTTCATCTCTTAAAATTATAAGTAAGAAACAGTATAAGAATTGAAATTGTCAGGGGCTATTCCCAGCATTCCGCAACCGCTCAATTAATTTTTTTTATTGTGGCACAATAACAAATCTAAATAACAAATTTATTTTTCTGTATGAACTTACCATAAACTTCATGTTTCCTGTGCCAGACGCCTCTGTGCCAGCAGTTGAAATCTGCTCACTAAGGTCAGCAGCCGGAATGATCTTTTCGGCTAATGTAACACGATAATTCTCCAGGTAGATCACCTTTAGCTTATCGCCAACAATGGGATCATTGTTCACCAATCTTGCTACAGAGCAAATGAGGCGGATAATGTTTTTGGCCATATGGTACCCAGGAGCAGCCTGCATGCAAAATCATTAAGAAAGTATTACTTTGCCCACATAAATTCAAATTGACAAATTCAAAACCAAAATACTGAAATCATATAAAGTTTATTTAGCAACTTGGGAAAAAGCTCACCTTGCCACCAATCATAATTGTCCTAGAGACGAATGGAGCACTTGGGTTCTTCTTGATGCGATTGTAGAGGGTGATAATGTGCAAGCAATTAAGAAGCTGGCGTTTATATTCATGGATGCGCTTCACTTGAATATCGTACATGGAGGCAGGATTAATGGTAACTCCATAATCTTGCTTGATGAGATTGGCCAATTTCAGCTTGTTTTCCTGTTTTACACTTTGAACTGCTCGATTAAACCCTGGATCAGCACAAAGCTTCTCCAGTTTACGTAATTCCTCCAAATGGTTGACCCATGTGTCTCCTATTTTCTGTCATATGATTAATGGAATTGAGAATTAAAAATATAGTCATGCAATTTATCCAACCATAATTTTTTATCACAATTCATTAACTTATTCAGGGTGAAAAATTTTGAGCGATTTTATTAATTTATGGAACAAGGTTAAAGGAAGAAAATATGAAAAGACCTTTAAAAATTAATGTGTGCATTTCATTTTGAGGGCATATGTCTTAAAATCAGAAGTGTTTGTTTGAGAATTGGTATACCAATGGAATAAAACAAATTCATATTCATGAAAAACACAAACCATAATCAAGTTTTCTTATGAATTTACAATTAACGGCCAAATTAAATACATAAAAAATTCGTAATTCTCTAATTTTTCTTTTGATGTATTATCTGCCTGTGACAGATTTAAAAAAAATACCTCTGTAATAGCATCTGCCAAACTGGGATTGCATAGCAGTAGCCAACGACGAGGAGTAATGCCATTGGTCTTGTTCTGGAATTTATCTGGCATCATTTCATAGAAATCTTTAAAGCTGTTCAAAATGATAAAAAACATAATTTTAAATGGTTATTCTCGTTGTATGTATTCATACTATCCACAGCTACTAAAAACGTTAGAGACTTGGATGCAATTTCCAACATTCCAGAAAAAACAGTTCTTGATTGTTGCAGGTCTATCTAGCCATAATGTGGTGCAAAATGCCTTTTCGATATGAATAAAAAGAAAATTAAATGTATTTATATAAAGAACATGTGGTCGCAATTTGAAATGCCTCCTTGACATAAAATAGTCTATTTATCGCTTATACCCTCTTTGCCTTTGCATTGCACCGAGGTAAGGCAGGAAAGTCAAATAAAGAAAGCAAGGGGCAGCCACGTAAATAAGTTTTCCCATATGTAAATAATCCCCAATTTACAATACAAAGACGATTTGTACAGGGTTTGTGACTGGTGGTATGCTAAATATAAAGGCTTGAAGTGCATGGCTGCCCCTTGACATCTTCATTTGGCTTCCCTGCATTACATCAGTGCAATGCAAAGGCTTGGATCAGGGGTTCCCAATCTTTTTCAGCCTGCGGCGCACTTACAAGTTTAGTATTTTGTCACGGCGCCCTACTTTAGTAAACTATTTGGAAAAGATATATATATATATATATATATATATTATAGTCGAAAGAAATAGGTACCTACAATAATAGTAGTTATAGGTAGATAGGCACAAATATTAAAACATCCACAATATGAAATTGAGTTTTATTATATTTACATGTATAAGAATAGAGGATCGACTCACGGCGCCCATCATTACTTTCTACGGCGCACACTTTGGGAACCCCTGGCTTGGATGTATTAACGAAAATACACTTTTTATGTCAAGGAGACATTGGCGTCCTCGTGTTCTTTGGGTATTTATACTCCACATTCCACCAGCTACAAACCTAGTAAATTTGTCTGTTGACTTTCGGTACACCATGTCTAGTTTAAACTTGCATTAAAGTTTCTATACTACTTACATGTCGTTTTTAATGATCTCAGAATGGATGGCAGCTACACCATTCACAGCGTGGGAACCAACAATTGAAAGGAAGGCCATGTTTACTCTTTTGTCACCTTCCTCTTCAATTAGTGACATTCGTCGCATGCGATCAAAATCGCCAGGCCATTTAAACTGCACTTGCTGAAATAAACGGAAGGTGAATCAGAATTTTACCAGTTTTGGAATGCTCGTCACAACAATTTGCCCCTTTCAAGTGTGGTAATTTGCTTCAAAATTAATTCCCATAATTAAATACAGTTACAATTATAAATTTAAAGTAGAAGTCATTTTAAGGGTGTAATTAATAAAATGCTGCATCCGCATTTGCCTTTACTGAAAATTTGTAAGCCAATAAATATATCATTCTATATATTGGGATGATGAATGATACATCCGTTTAAAGTTATTCAAATGCTTTTGTAGCAACACTTGTTTTCATCAGAATCCAATGTCCTGCAGCTTTTCCCAATCTTGCATAATGAAAAATTAGGTTAATACCTGAAGATGATGATGATTGATGTCATAAATAATCTGCAAATGCCTTGGCAAAATGTGTTGTAGCATGGAAGTTGGCCAACGTTCTAATGCTTCAGGAAGAACAGTATGGTTGGTATACGCGCAAGTTTTAATGGTGATCTCGAGTGCCTTCTCAAAGGTTAGGCCTTCTACATCAATCAACACACGCATAAGCTCTGGAATTGCCAGAGATGGATGAGTATCGTTTAACTGTATCGCCACCTAAAATAATAAAATATTTGAATCACTCAATTACAATTAATACACACTTTCATATATTTACATTATTTGCTGACGAAAAAGTAGGCAAACCAGTTGTTACCTTTTCTGGAAACTGATCAAAAGATTTACGAATGGCATCGCGGCAACCAAACTTAGAAGATTTGAATCGGCGAATAATATCTTGGAGAGTGGCAGCAACCAAGAAATATTCCTGTTTCAGACGAAGCTCTTTGCCTTCGAAGAACTGTAAGAGTAAGTTATTTGTATGTAAGAACTAACACAATGTATAACAAAGATTACACTTTGTTTGGAGCTGTTTTTGTTTAAACAAATTTTCAAGAAAAAAATGTGAGCAAGGCTATTAGGGCTTTTAGACTTATTAATGTTTCTAAAAATCAAAATACGACAAGTATAAATGCTGTGGGCTGATAATATAAAATAAATAAAATTTCAAAGTAAATTTACGATCGGTTCTTACGTTATCATTGGGATAGAGTACACGAGAAATGTTCTCCGCATAATTACGATCAAGAACAGCTTGGATGTAATCACCATCATTGACTGTAAATGGAAATTAATATTCAATAAGATAAAACGAAGAATTGTCAAAATCTCTTTAGTTTAGCTCACTATTTCCAACACTTCAACTTAATGTTCTGCTGTATTTTATTAATAAAATTATAAAAATCTGTATTAATTTAGCTGGTCACACACATAACATCTTGATAAAAAAAACTAAATTGTTGACATCATTGGAAAATTGGGTGTAAGTTTTAACATCTTTTCAGACTATTTAATAATATTCTTAAATTGATTCTATACAAATCAAGACAAAATACCTTCAATAAATGTATAAAATGAACAACCAATATATTTAACATTAACTTACAGAATTTCAAATCAAAGCTGTTTGGCGACTTTGCAGACCAAAGCCTCATTGTGTTCACCACATTATTGCCATAACCAGGCACAGGGCTGTCATAAGGCATGGCAAACACAGTCTGAAAATTGATAGCCACGTTAAGTTTTGATCGTAGCAACAAAATCTTTTAAAAATAACCAAACCCCAGATTCCGTGAAATTATAAAACGAAACACACTCGCTCTAAAGTAACACAGCACCGCAAATCAAACAATTCAAATAATTCTTCGGCAAAATAACATAACACGTCAGTCAACCGCAGAAGCAGGCTGCAAAATTAAGACTGGTTATTTGCATGTCCCATGCTGTATACTATTTATGAGGATTGAATATGGGTGTAAACACTGGGAATAGGAGGTAAGCAAACCACTAAAATTCTAGCTAATACCAAGTCAAGCCAAAAAAATTAACCACACAAACTTGTAAATGAAATATTCCAAGGTTAACTTTTGCAAACTTTAGAGCCATTTTTTTCTGGCATTAGATCGTTGTTTGCTTTTAAATTTTGTGAAACAGTAATTTTTTTTTAAATACTGCGCAAGTCATTTTATCAGCTGTATACAAAAGATTAACTTTCTTTGGCTTAACTCTACTATTCCAAAAAATGAGATGCGCACGTGCTCATCCACACAAACTAGCCCACTGGATTGCTTCCCTCCTACCTGAAAATTGACCCATTTAGTCCCTTCTAGATGACCATAAAATTGGACGGGAAGAAGAAATTCGGGACGAGCAATTTCCCATGGATTGCCATAACGTAGCCAGTCGTCGGGCTGCTCCACCTGGACACCAAACATGCACCGGAATCAGTAACGAAAACAAAAATTGTCATCTCTACCCACCTGGGCATCTACCCATCTGTAGCCCTTATCGCTTTTCTCAACGTGGCCATAGAAATTGACGGGAAGCATATACTCTGGTCGAGCTTTTTCCCAAGGATTTCCGAATCGAAGCCATTCGTCGGGTTCTTCGACCTAACACACTGCACATTAGTACAATACAGGAAAAACAACCTGCCATATACAATACATACATGTATATATTTGAAAAACAAATAATATTCCTGCAGCATATCCTCTAGCATATCAGATATGATAGTGAATAAATAATCAAATAATATAACTTTCCACTCATTCGGATAAACGACTGCTTTGGAAATTTTAAAGACTGGCAAAAATTACCCATTATCAACTAGCTTCCCGAGAACACTTCAACATAAAATTGTTAACAGTTTACTAATTGGAAGCATCTGCTTATAAAAATCTAAAGGATCCAGCATGTAACTCATAATATTCCGTAACTACATTTAAATGAAAACTATTAAATGAAATTTAAAATAATGCACAAAATGTTAGTGCATTCTAGAAATTACTTTTTTTCATTTTTTTTTTCAGAATAGAGCCTGCAATAAAGTTGATAACCATTTCAAATTTAGCTAAATCACAATATGATTTGATCATTTAATTCTTGATACCATTATAGCTGGAAAAATTAATTTTTAGAAAATA
Organism: Xestoiulus laeticollis; assembly: GCA_034698905.1. Classification (NCBI taxonomy): domain Eukaryota; kingdom Metazoa; phylum Arthropoda; class Diplopoda; order Julida; family Julidae; genus Xestoiulus; species Xestoiulus laeticollis. The sequence goes on along the minus strand of JAQGCC010002127.1, from coordinate 7,480 downwards.
AACTTCTTGTTATACAAAATTTACGTCCTAGCAAATTTAAAAATTTCGCATTAACATTGCTAAAAGCACGCTCTGAAAAACTTGATTCAAATTACAAAAATCGGGGTACAATTTTGTTCATATCATTTTGTTCATATCAATTTTGTTCATATCAATTTTGTTCATTGCATGCTATTTTTTTGTGTGCTTTTGCACGAGTATAATCTGCAAATCACAAATTTAATTATCTGATATTTCATTATTCCTACCTAGCATTTCTCAAAGTATGGTGTTCAAGCACCTGAGGAACCTGTGTCCCTTTCAGAATGAGACAGTATTAAGATGCATTAGAGAGATACACAAGAACCTTTCAGATAATCTACAAGGTATTTAGTTTTCATAAAAAATCGTTTAATTAAAGATGTTTTTATTTTTAAATGACGGTGTAAGTATTTGTAATAATTTCTAATAATTGCAAATATGGATAGATAAAAGTTCTTGAAGCCTTCAATAACTTTCAAGAAGTAAATAAATATGTGCTTAATAATTTTAAATTTAAGAGTTTAAAAGGGGTCCTTAGCAATTTTAAAGAGTGTACAAGGGGTTCTGAAACCAAAAATTAAGTTTGAGAACTGCAACCTCAATTGATTTTAATTTAGGCCTATCATGATTATCGTAAAATGTGCAAGTGTACCATCGACCATGATCCGCAAAATTGAATGTTCCAAACATTCAAATTTCAATCATGGACAACTTTCTTTTATGGGATTGTCATTACCTGCTCCCCATTACGAATTCTCTGTGCAAAGATACCATATTCATAACGGAGACCATAGCCATACGCAGCCATGCCAAGAGTCGCCATTGAATCCAAGAAACACGCTGCAAGACGGCCCAAACCTCCATTGCCCAAGCCAGCATCTTCTTCGAGGTCTTCCAATTCCTCAATGTCTAGGCCGAGCTAAAATACATTTGGAGCGTTTTCAGCTACAAAATACATTTACAACAATTAAAGAGCAGGATTTAAAAATAATGCAGTTAGCTGCCACGGCACCTGGTACATAGCCTCGTCGCAAGCATTCTGGATGCCAAGGTTAATCATGGTGTTGCTGAGGGACCTTCCCATGTAGTATTCCAGAGACAAGTAGTAGACTCTCTAAAAATAGGTAAAAAATGGCAATTTAGAAACGGAAAACCGGAATGTGGCAGATAATAGAATCTAGCGACACATTCATTCGTTCCCACAGATTGAGACAGTGTAAGCTGATATTAGATTCCAACAGTAGTGCCCTAATAGAAGATGAACAAATAGCATTTTAAGCCAACATTAATCTCTCTTTTTGAAAATGTCACTAATCGCCTTTTGCTGCTAAATGTATATTCATGAAAGTAAAATTCTTGAAAATTCTTAATTACCCTGGGTGGAAAAATTATATATAGCATACATGCATCCATGTATGGCTATATCCGAAAACACCAATTATATAAATTAATTGGATATGGGCATACCTGTCTCCATGGATATACTGCCATACCTAGAAATTGTCCACATATAAATTAATTAGGTATGCCTATGGCCAGACTTGTCTCCACATATTGCCACATCAAAAATTGTCCATATAGGCGTATGATGGCCAAATCTGGCAAAATACTCGACTAATTTAAATCGAGCATCTTAAGATACTTTAGTCGAGAAAGACACTTTTGAGAAATATCTTAAGATACATTTGTCGAGTGTCTGAAGATATTTTTGTAGTGTTTTAAGATGGCTTTGTAGAATGCATACAGATACTTTTGTCGAGTAATTAAGATACTATTGTGAAATGTCTTAAGATACTTCTGTCGAGTTTCTTAAAAAGTTGTCGTTGTCACTGTCTTAAGATACTTTCGTCAAGTGTCTATACTTCTACTCTTAAGACTGATCAGTAAGAAAAAGATACGTTGAAAGAAAGAAATAGCAATATATGATTTTTTCCAGATTATGGCTGCATCCGAAATTGGCAAAATATACCCAGATATGGCATTTCTAATATGGCATAACTAATATATATGGCCATACATGTTTATGAAATATGTCTATATTTCATATACATGTATGGCCATATAGCTGTTTTTAGCAATAGGCCTAAATATTCAAGTTATCCAAAACAACGTTGGAATATTTTCAGATTTGCAAGTTTCTCTCATTTTTGAATGTGCACGCATAAAATCAGAAATAAAATTAAATGCAATGTTTAGATCGGAATAAACTTTATTCAAACTTTGTTTTGAATTCTTTGAATGAGTTAGCATTCGTCTTCAATAACTTTGCGATTGTATTGATAGCTATTAAGTTTCACGCCGATCTCCTTACATTCTGGAGTAGTCCTATACTTAAAAAAACTGCAAGCTTGCAAGAAAAATTATAATTGTTGTGAAGTCATGGAAAATTTAATTCAATATTTCATATTATGTCCTTGACTTCTGGCTTTTATCTCGTCGACATTGAAATCAGCATGTTTACTGCTTACATGAAAATGGGGATCCACAAGGAAAGAGAGAATAAACACGAATTTATCCTGCAGTAAAATCATACCTAAATAGCTCGGATTAAGAGCCTATATATGAAAATAATGTGGCTGGACTGCAAATTACATATTTTAAATGTGATTAGGTTACAGCTAACAACACGAATTCAACTTTTCAACAGGCTATACTATACTTCGAAAATTCAAGATTTGAATTTGTTACCATAATTAATTAACTACTGAAGCACTATAGTCTAATATTTTTTTATTCATTTGCTATAGGAAGATTTGCTTCGAAATTAAATTGCTACGGCTTTGCTACCTTGCAAGATAGTACAATACACCAAAATTTAAATTTATATCAGAGATAAACCAGCTTGGTGGCTAACCCCCGTACAATGGTCACAGTTGCTGAAATTGTTCAGCTTGAGACCGAACTGCGGCTCAAGTCCTGGGATTTGTGTGCAATTTGGTCTCCTTTAGAAGCAGCTCGATTTAAGCTAAACAATTTCAGCAACTGTAGTAAGGGTGTAAGATAAAATGAAGTACAGTATAAATACATGCATGTTTTCTATTAATTTTTTATGTTATTTTGTTTCCTTTGGCAGTAGAAAACTGACAAGCATGAATCTGGTTGAAAACCAAGGTACAATCATGCCAAATTCCATTTCAATCCGGTTACCTTTCATACCTTATGTTGGTGAGGCCTTACAATTCTTATTCCGGTAGAGCGCCACCGTGTGGCGTATGATTATTTAGCATACAATTTCCGATATGATCTTCAGAGAAAAAGAGCACAGTTATTTTGGAATGCGGTGCAAAAAGCTCCATATAAAGCTGGATTTAAAAAATTACGCAACTCTATATATTGTATTATATATATTATATTGTCACTTGCATAATATTTGTATACAATAGACCTATAATTGGTTATTAGTATAGATCGCATCACTGCATGACGGAAAAGCAGTAGAAGGAAAAGCATTCATAACATGCATGTATATTGCAATAAAATTACATCCAAATAATGTTTTAATAACCAACGTTCAAAGACAGTCAGCAAATATATTTTTTTTTACTAAAAGCTCTTAAGAAATTATAAATGTCAAATTTAGACGAATGTATGATAAATATATAGAAAATACCATGGCTTATAGAAATTCCCAATAATATACCAGTCTCCAAGTATACGTGTATACAGGAATTTTGTCTTTGTACGTTTAGGCCCCATGTAAGGGGGTTGAGATCCCCTTACATGAATACAATAGGCTACACAAGTCTACAATGTAGCCTACACATGTATGTACATGTAATACAATATTTTAGACCTGATTCACACCAACGTTGATGTAGATCAACTGGTGTGGATATATTCACACTGCAGAACTCAGTTAAACTGGTCACATGGTCTAGTATACTGTGCCCTGTATACTAGGTCAAGTGACTAGTTTAACTGAGTTCTGCGGTGTGAATTAACACGCAAAAGTTTTCTTGATCTACATCAACGTTGGTATGAAGAAGGTGTTACTGGATGTGCCCAACAGAATCATTATTCAGAAAACAAGAAACACGTATAGAGGTCACTTTATATGCACCATGAGAGCATTTTTCAAGGCTATTGTAAATGTAATAAGGAAAATGGGCTTCTTTATAATTAAGCCGTCATGAACAAAGCATTTTTTTCGAACATATAAAATTATAATGGAAAATGCAGGCACAGTGCACTGCATCATACGTGAAAACGATGCTTTTAAACTAGTTTTATAAAGCATGACGGCTACAGAAAGGACAACGTCTGATAAAAATAGCAATGACAATGTTACTTTAACATCATTACTGCTACTTAGCAAAATGTATTGCTGAGGTTCACATATCTGAAGTACATAAATCCAATTTAATGGAAGAAAGAATAAAAGTCAATTTCTAAAACCGGTCTTGCTAGGTTGACTGATTAATCCCTGCAATAGTACCCCGTTGTGTTGCACATTAAAGGGTGATTTGTATTCCAAGAAAGATGTTTCCATACATGTTGCTATATTCGGTTGCGTTTTTCACCCATGACTTCTAGCTGTTACTAAGCCGACATTCACACAATCTCCAAAATTTAAAATGTAATTCAGTGTTTTAATGTTGGCCTATCCTATAACAGCACACACTACACATGTAGTCTCTCCCTACTACATGTAGTGGGCTGTTTCAAGCAAAGGCTTTTCCTGCGTAATTAGATGCGCGCATGAACAGCGCATGCGCACATCTAATTGCGTGGGAAAAGCTTTGCCGGCTTGTGCTTAACAGCGCTTGCGTGAAGGAGCCTAAAGACTGCTATACACTGCTGCTGGGTTGCGTTCGTGTTGCACAAATGCAAGGGAACGTACGCAACGCAGCATGACGTCAATGCGTTGTGTGCAGCCTACACATTGGTGAATGCCTTGTGCGTGCGTAACATACCAGGAAATATACCCTCTAGGAACCTAATAGCCGCCATCTTGGCAGACACTCTGCGTCTGCGGAGTGTCCGTTTCGTTGCGTCGAATGCGTTTGTGCGCGTTTTTCAAGCGTTGCGCATTCGCAACGTCACCAAATGGCATCAAACGCAGCAGTGTACAGCAGGCTGTTTTTGAACTCTAGGTACAAACTCAAACTGGTGTTCGAGTAGATCATTTTTTACCAATGAACCTAGGGTCCAAAGGCCACTATTAAAAAGTTACAAGGTCAAATGTGTAGCTGGTACATGGAACATTTAATGGGTTACTGAGTTGTTGCATCAAAATGAAAGCATACACAAATCAAGACCTGGCTGATATGCTGAGCATTTATGCATTTATGCCCATGCCGCATTTATGGGCTTGCTGATGGCAACGCTAGATTGGTGCAAAGATTGTATGGAGAACGCTATCCAAACAGACATTTGCCAAACCCTAGGGCATTTCAGCTTGTGCACCTTCATTCAACTTTGTGAAAGTGGGACAGTATGACCAAACATGCATCACACAAGCAGAGGTAGACATGTGAAGACACCCGATGTTGAAGAAACTGTCCTTGATGCAATGGAAGTGAATCCAGGCACAAGTTTGAGAGCTGCATGTAGCGCACCAGGTTGGTGTGAGTTCCAACACTGTGTGGAACATTGTGCAAGCCCATAAAGGAAATACATATTAGCCAGGTCTTGATTTGAGTATGCTTCCATTTCGATGCCACAACTAATTAACCATTAAATGTTACACATACCATGCAGCTACACATTTGACCTTGTAACTTTTTAGCAGTGACCTTTGGACACTAGGTTCATTGGTGAAAAATGATTACCTTGATCTACTCTAACACCAGTTTGAGTTTGTACCTAGAGTTTAAAAATACCCTGTATATCTCGAGTTCACGTGTTGTCCTGGGTGAGAACCGCTACTCAGTCTAGATGGACAACTAGTCCATCTTGAGTAGCGGTTCTCAAACTTTTTCGCCGCAGCACCCTTGTCAGGATAAAAAAAATCGTGGCACCCATTAAAACCCTTAACGCTGTTTGAATATAATGTATACTTAAAAATGAAAAAAAAAACAGTGCAAATAAAATACTCAGTTGTCCTTAAATACCATGCAATTTTAGGATAAATTTCACACAATGTTGAGCGAAATCTCAGTAGTCTAACCCCCGTACCACAGTTGCACAAATGGCGCTGCTTGAGATCGAGCTGCTTCTCAAGTAGACCAATTTTGCATACAAATTCCAGGACTTGAACCGCAACTTGATCTCAAGATTAACAATTTTAGCAACTGTGGTACGGGGGTAAGTGTTTGGTAGCTCCAGCTTGAAAATAAAATAGCAAACACACAAAATAAACATGAAAGACGTGGAAAAAATGCAAAATATTGGTCTTCCGGCTATTTAATGCGATGAATGAAACTGTTCAGATGATTTTTTTAATTATTTCCTGGTGTGCCATGTTATAAAAACGGATTCTACAGCTAAATTGCCAAATCTAGTAAAAAATTAAATATTATTGTGGCACCCCTGGCATTCGCTCACGGAACCCCAGAGTGTTGCGGCATCCAGTTTGAGAACGGCTGATCTGGAGCTTGCAATTAAGCTTATACCGCAGTATAAGCCAGTAGGGGCACCTCTTGTTGGCACCTTTGAAGTACAGTATGTATGCGCAATGCGCTCTCAACGCCACCTCACGACTGATCGGACACCTCAAGATGCGAACGACTAAATATAGTGGCATATCGATATGCCGCTATATTTAGTCGTTCGCATCGGGTTTCCGGCACGCTCACATCGCAACCTTGCGGCTGGTCGACCAACTCAACACATGTGAGCGTCTAACTGTAGAGTGGCACATCGTTTTGCTTGGGTTCCCGGCGCACTCGCATCGCAACCTTGCGACTGGTCGACCAACTCAGCACATGTGAGCATCTAAATGTAGAGTGACACATCGTTTTGTTTGGGTTCCCGACGATCACATGTTGGAGTTGCCCGACCAGCCGCGAGGTGGCGTTTGAGCACCCAAAAAAAGAAGCTGCCCTTACTGGTTTACCCCATATACCGTGCTTATAGATACTAATGTGATTCATACACAGGGTGGGGCATATTACTGGGCCTCTCAAATATCTTTACCATCTCAGGCGCTAGGTAAAATGTGCTTACATCAGTGAAAAGGATGTGATGATCCCAGAAGCCATGTCAAACATTACATTCGATGTTAATTTCATGGCGCGTGCGATTTTAAATGCTTAAGTGTAGGAGATAGAGCAAATCCTCGAATTAGAAATTTGGTCAGTGTTGCATTATTAGTGCAATATAATAGGGACTTACAAACGACGTCTTCCGAAAATTGCTTACACTTTAAAAGTCGTACATGTAGTAGTTTTCCTTCTCATTTGTAGGTTCTAATTAAAAAAGAACTTTCTTAAGGTCATTATATAAAGCGCCGTTTATTATGACGCAATCGTGACGTCAGTCAAGCCACTAGCGGCATAGTGCTAGCAGACGAAAAAGT
>JAQGCC010002126.1:0-19755 GCA_034698905.1 Xestoiulus laeticollis | reverse complement strand
ATCAGACGAGTTCGCGTTTGCGCGTGCTTTGTACATGAAGTCGTGCGGTGATACATCACAGATTCGATGATTTTTTTCGAATGTCCGGTAAAATGCTATTCTAGAATGTAAAAAAATGGCGCTTGAACTTAAAATCCGCATTAATGATTTAATTTTAAATTTATGCTAATAATATGCAAATAATAAGGTTGAAAGGTGAAATAACTTCAACATTTATGCATTTGAAGGTTCGTGGCTACATATTTTACCGTGATTCAAAATTTAAACATACATTAACTTTAGTATTCATATGAACGGGTCGATTTTTTTTACGAACTCCTCGATATTTCAAATATTACCGAAAAGTATATGTTACAATTTTGATTTAAGCTTTTAATAGGGTATTATTATAATACTAGAATGAATTTCAATGTAAATCTGATTTCATGATTCATCGTAGAATTAATTTTTCGTGGAAGCTTTGCATGGCTTTTCCAACAAGTATTAAATTTTGACATTTTTTTTTTCAACTTTTTAAATATTTAGTGAATCGAAAATGAAATTTATCCGTTAATGAGTTGATCTAGTCGCTGGAAATCCTGAATTTCCTCTCAAATTCCGCCATCTTCGAACGAATTCTAGGAAAAAGTCGAAATGCAGCCTCAAAAACAACTACTTGTATGTACAGATAGGTAAGCCTCGCAGAGTTACATATTTTGTATCGCTAGTTATTGAAATATATATATATATATATTCACATTATATAAAAATCGAGAGTTTATTACGGCATCCACTTGTAAATAATCATGTAAAATGGTGTATTCGTTGCCAGCCATAAATAGAAATTCATCAGTAATCAAAAGTTGAAATCAAAACTTGTCTTCGTGTTCATTATTCAAAAGTTAGCATACGAGTAATTAAATGAAGACCTTTGACCCCCAAATGATTCTAGGAAAAATAGGCCTAAAATACATGTAGCCTATACACTGTAATTTAAATTAAATTTATATATCCAAAAGCCAAACCTTCACTTTATATTAAGTTTTGAATAAGAATGTCAATGTGTTAATTCATTCAGTTAGCCCAGTGTGTAAGAAAAAGACAATATCTGGATATACAGTGAAATCCCTCTTTATTTTGGGATTCCCCTTCCCGAAGTGTAGGAAAAACAATGTATTCTTACCCCCTTATAGCAACGGACACCTCTCTAACGGACGCGGTCGACCAATTTATAGTGACCATGGTGACAAATTTACCTCTCTTAAAACGGAGAATTAAGTGGTTCCCACTACCTGGAAGTAGCGCACACTAACAGTAGGCACGGTTCGATTTTAAAGAACAAACTTAACTTTATATAGCTTATTACCTGCGAAACGCGACTTGCACACGCGTTTCCTGGGACATTATCACGATTTTACCTGTGAATTGCATACGCCAAAGCATTGTTTATGTTAAAAAACATTAAAAATGCAGCATTTTTCTTTGTGCATCTTAATTATGGTAATATTTACAGCATGTACACGTAAGTTTCATTTGTGTACATGTACAGCTGTATACATGTACAGCATGTACACGCAATATACATGTGTATACCCGCGGGTGTGTGGGCATCACTTTAGATGAACCTTCATATAGCGTATCCCTTCAAGTTACACACCCCATGGTTCGGTTCCAAGTGGGTGCGCTATTCACAGGTTTCCCTGTATTCAATATAATGTAATGTATACTGAATTTAAAAAAAACCTCTACAAAGGACAATTTTGTTGTTCCCATAACTGTCAGTTACAGAGAGATTTCACTTGCATATAACTTAGATTTTCGGCTAACAAACTTAAATCTATCGGTAGACATTTTTTTAAAACTTCCTTCTAGAAATTTCCGCGATTCTATGACATTGAAATTGTAACTTTTGACACTGGTGTTTACTGATTAGTTTAGTTTTCCGAGTAAATTCTGTCCAACCCACAAAAAAAAAAAAAAGAGAGGAAGTGCTTATGCGAGCCAACTTCCGTCTTCTATAATACACCATGTATTTATAAACGCGAAGATTTCTTGGACCTGGAGGTTAGACTTTGTTTCTCGGAATGGATTTTAAATGACGTTGGTCAGCTAACGTTTTGTAACGCTACAAAAAAAAAACCAACTAAAAACTAGCTTATTCCTTACTGAAAACAGTATTTTAACTTCTCGATTCCATAACAAATTGAAATCTTATCCTCGCTTCCAATAACTCAAACATCACAAACACTAAACAACAACATTTAGCCACAAATACACGACCGTCACACTTTGCAACGAACCGTTTGTTGACTTTGTGAAGTAATTGAAAATATCGATTGCTTTAGCAAGGGCATAAACCAGAGGGTCATTGATAGCTAATATTAAAACCCTCGTGACTGATTTTGTTATTTAAGTCTTCCTTGTCTTAAGCCCCGTTCTCACGGAGCCAATAAAGCCGCTGTGACTCTCCTGTCATGGCCGCAGTTTCTAACGTGCGAACAGTTTTTGAAGACAGTCGCGTTGCCGTGACCGCATTGTCGCATATTAAAAAGTTTCGATATGCAGCAGGCAATAATGTCACGCAAAAACAGTGCTGCTTTTGGACTATTTTAGACTATGAAATTAAATTTTCAAACTTTTAATAATTATTAACTCGGAATAATGTATCTGGTTTGGTCTTTCGTAGAATGGAATACATAATTTTCTCGAGTGAACTTCTTTGGGTTTTTTATAAGCTCTTTCTCGGAGCTAATGGCAGCATTGACAAACATGATGTAATATATCATAAAAAGAACGACATTTTAACCGCATCGTGTGAACAGGTAAAGCCGCGACGACAGAAATCATGACATTTTGGGACATCAATGTCACGGCTTTATTGTCTCAGTGAGAACGGGGCTTAATAAAGTGATGAAAATTTGATAATCACCGTGAAAAAACTTTGTTAGATAGTCATTCATGTGCTACGAGTGAATTTCAATAGAAAAAAATAGCTTTATTGAATTTGTATTTCGAATAACTACGCTTTAATTTTCAGTTTTCCCTTCTTGAATAGTGTAGGTGTTAATTCTTTAAGCCAGTCAGGGTCCACCACTGAAAGATTCCTGAAAAAAAGACATTTAGTCATCTTCAGCTTTAAAGTTCTTAAGGTCTCGTACATTTCAGCATCGCTTACTTACCTCATGTAGCATTTAGTCGTTTGTATCAGTTCGGTGAAAATCAAGTAAGCAGGTTTACATCGAAATAATACTGACGAGGGGTGAATAGACACCGTTTGCCTGGAGTCGAGCTGGGGAGAAAATTAGGGTGTGAAAATTAGTCGAGGACAGATTTTAGGCAGTGGTAATTTATTCGGCAAGGGGAATTACCGTTAAGTAGGTCCCATCTCGCTGCAATTCGGCAGAGTTCATGAAAAGGCCAGATACGAGGCACTTCCTACACCGAGAAAGAAATTAACAAAAACGTGAGAAATGAGTGCAATTAACACACATTAACTCAATCCACATTCCTTAATTCGTTCCTCGCTTATCAGGGCATTCTTATTCGCGTTGTAATGCTATTATTTATTTGGGGGTGCCATATTTTCAGCATTTAAAGCCGCCGGAAACATAAAACAAGTTTCGAAAAATCTGTTTGAATTTTCTTATGTTTTGTAAAACAAATAGTGCAGTGTTGGAACGCGAATTTTCAACATGTTTTTCGTGCATTTTGTTTTATGTTTTTTTTTTGCGCGGCTTAAAAGCCACACTTATAATTACCTTACTGCCGCCATATCGCTGCCGCAGGACCGCACCGGCATTTCCGCGGGAGTGAGAAGCTCCAAAAGCTGCTTCCTGATGTCCATCGCCATTTGCAAATTCCGCTGATGGACGAAATTCTCGTGACACCATTGCTGAGAAAGCGCGAGAGCGTCAAGTTTTGAACTCGCAATGATAAAATTAAACCACGTGACAATTTAAAGATTACCTTGTTTCCTTTGGCGCTGCAGTATGCCTTGTAGATGTTGAGAGAAGTCATGTGATCGCCCTCGCTGGACACGAACTTTCGATGCGCAGCCGTGGCTTCCTCTCGCTGAAAGTTTTCAAAGATTTTATATACATTGTACAGGGTTGCCACCGATATTTCAAAACCGTCTTTCCTGACTTTGCCTGACTAAAACAATAGAATTACCTGACTTTGCCTGACTTTTAGCACCGTAAAATCACAGATTTTGCCTGACTTTGCCTGACTAAAACAATAGAATTACCTGACTTTGCCTAAATTATGGCACCATAATCACAAATTTTGCCTGACTTTTCCTGACTTTGCCTAACCAAAACAATAGAACTGTCTGACTATTTTTCATTTGCCTGACTTTGCCTGACTAAAACAATAGAATTACCTGACTTTTAGCAGCATAATCACAAATTTTGCCTGACTATTTCTCATTTGCCAAACTTTGCCTGACTAAAACAATAGTTTGACTTTTAGCACCGTAATCACAAATTTTGCCTGACTTTTCCTGACTTTGCCTAACCAAAACAATAGAATTGCCTGACTATTTTTCATTTGCCCGACTTCCTGACTTTTAGCAGCATAATCACAAATTTTGCCTGACTTTGCCTGACTAAAACAATAGAATTACCCGACTTTGCCTGACTAAAACAATACAATTACCTGACTTTGCCTGACTTTTAAATAGCACCATAATCGCACATCTTGCCTGATTTTTCCTGACTTTGCCTAACCAAAACAATAGAATTGCCCGACTATTTCTCATTTGCCTGACTTTGCAGGTCAGTGGCAACCCTGTATATGTCGCGTAAACGCGAGACAATCACTTGGGTTTTATATTTAACCAGACTCACCCTGGTGTGCGGAGTGAAAACCACCGATTCCACGGAGAGAAGGGCGATGATGCTCAAGATTTCTTCGGTGCAATTCAAATCCTTGGAAGTCAGTAGGATTTTTGAGAATCGTGGGTCTAGTGGAAAAGAAGACATCCGCCTTCCCAACTGGGTGAGCTGCGAGACAAAATAACACGTAAATTATTTGACCGTTATGACCGCTGGAAGACGGAATATTGCATATCGTCCTTGGAAACGGCGAACGCACCTGGAATTTTTCCTTTTTTTCGATGGCTCCCAGAATCTGCAACTGGTCAAGGGCCGATACGATGCTCTGATTTGAAAATAGAAGTCGATTAACATACCCCTAAAATCTCTGCCCTAACACCCCACCCCTTAGAGATCCGGTACTTGCCGCATTCTTAGGCTTGTCCATGAAGTCGAACGTCAGCAGGTCGTTGACCCCTATGGTCAACAGCTCTAGAGTGACTCCGGCCAGACTGCAGCGTTGGATTTCTGGCGTGGAGAACTCGGCGAACTTGTCGTACTCGCTTTCCGTGTACATGCGATAACAGATCCCGCTGATTATAATGAAAGATCAAGTTTTATGAAAATCATATTATTCGGTTAAAAACCAAAAAAAAAAAAAAAAAAATGATTTTGAAGCATGTGTCGCTGCTGCACGTTTTGAAAAGTCCGCCGCTTATAAAATTAAAAATCGTTTTCCAGGACCTGCATTCTCTCCCGGCACGTCCGCTTCTCTGCCAGGCTTGGGCTTTCGAAATCTTCTGTATGTTCAGCATATCCAAACCGGAATTGGGATTGTAGGACCTAGGGTTCGCGAAGAAAACGTGAGACGGGTTCCCCCCGTACAAGCATCGCTGGTTTCAAAATACATGTAGTACCAAAACTCTCACCGGGCTTTCACCATCCCGCAGTCGACGACAAACTTTATGCCAGCGATCGTGATCGACGTTTCGGCGATGTTCGTCGCCAAAATCACCTTGCGACAGTCCTGCGCCGCGAGAAAATAATAATCGTTAAAAAATCGGTTTTAAAGCCTCGCAATCGTACTTTCGCAAAGATCCAACTTACTTTCGGCGTGGGATGAAACGCAGCCAACTGCAAGTGCGAAGGCAACGCGGCGTACAGCGGGTAAACGCGCAGTTTTGGAACGTCTTCGGAAATTTAAAACATGAAAATTTTAATGGGAGATTTCGCATCGGCGGAGGCGACGAACTAAAGACGCTTCTCTCGCTTACCGCTGGGCAGCGTCTTGGCGATGTCTCGCACTGTCTTGGCGAGGCTTTCGATCTCCTCCTGACCGGTTAAGAAAACGAGGATGTCCTGCCTAAAAGCATCGGAAAAAAAAAAAAGGTCGAAGATGGCCGAGAAATCTAAAATACGAAAGGAGGGTTTCGTTCTTACTGCGGAGGAGCCGTCTGGTGGATCTGGAAGATGGTGACCATGGCAGCGAACAAGTAGTCGTCCTGCGCTTCTTTGGCATACATGACCTAAGAAATTTTTCCAATGCGATGAGAGGTTTTGGTGAGGAGGACTGGCAGCGTTTCGGACCATCCTAAAATATACTTGCCTTGACCGGAAACTGCCTTCCCTCCAAGTAAAGCACGGGTGCGTTATTAAAATAGGTGGAAAAGTGATCGACGTCCATGGTGGCGGACATTATTATCGTCTGCAAAAGCAGGAAATTTCCTCTCAGCAAGTTAACGTTTTAATTTGGAAGTCTTGAAGGAAGGAGGAAGTGGTGAGGAAGAGTTGTCGAAGAAAAAATACCTTCAAAGGGGGAAAATTGCAACGTTTCCGTTCGCTCTGCGCCAGTTTAACGACTCCGAACAAGACGTCCGTGTGCAAGGTCCGCTCGTGGGCTTCGTCCAAGATGACCACCGTGTACCTTTTTGAGCGATCGAAAGTTGGGGGGAGCGAGATTACGGTAAAACGACATTAAGAAGGGATAAAAGTAAGAAAGGACATGTTACTTTTTGAGCATCGGATCCAACATGGCTTCCCTCAGCAGCATTCCGTCGGTCAGGAACTGAAATGTTTATTAAGCGGATTTTAGGTGACGAAATAAACCGAAAATCCAGAGGTTTAATTTACAATCTGCTCTTGATAACGAACGAGTGTCCCATCCCTTGGCGTTCGCTATACAGAGAGCCGACTGGACATGAACACACGCGGGAATCGACGCAAAGATGCCATTACCTTGATTTTGGTGTTGGACGACGTGACGTCTTCGAAACGCACGCTGTATCCAACCTGCACCGTACATTTTTTTTTGGGGGAGAAATAGTTTGTGAAATTCAGTAATCTGAACACGTCGGAAAAAACTGGATTGGAATTTGAAGGGCTCTGTCAAAGTCCCGTATCGACCTACCGTTTCACCGATGGTGGAGCTCATCTCCCTGGCCACTCTGCTGGAAAGAGTGACTGCCGCGACTCTCCGGGGCTGAAATAACAAATTTAATCCAATGGCACCGTATAAATTTGATATCTATACCAAATAGGAGGAGGCATCGAGATAGCGGGGGACTGGGGAGGATTACGTAGCGCGTTACCTGAGTCACTGCTATCATTCCGTGTCTGTACAAGCCCGCTTCGTAAAGGAACTACGGGGGGGATGATAAAAAAGTAAATTGGAGTTAGATATCTGGGAGGTTCCATAAAGCCCCGTTCTCACGGAGCCAATGAAGCCGCTGTGACTCTCCTGTCATGGCCGCAGTTTCCATAGTGCCAACAGTTCTTGAAGTCACAGTCGCTACGTTGCCGTGCAGACCGCATTGTAGCATATCAAAAAAAATTTCGATATGCGGCATTAAATGTCACGCAAAAACAGTGCTGCTGCTTTCGGACTATTTTTAGACTATGAAATTGAATTTTCAAACTTTTGACAATTATTAACTCTGAATAATGCATCTGGTTTGGTTTTTAGTCGTAGAATACGTCGAACTTCTTTGGGTTTTTATAAGCTCTTCCTCCGAGCAAATGGCAGCATTGGCAAACATGATGATGACTACGTAATATTATCATAAAAAAGAAGGACATTTTAATCCGCTGATCGTGTGAACGGGTAAAGCCGTGACGACAGAAATCATGACATTTTGGGACATCAATGGTCACAGCTTTATTGTCTCCGTGAGAACGGGACCTATAAGGGGATGCAAAAGACGAGCCTGCACGAACCTGCGGGATCTGCGTCGTCTTGCCGCATCCCGTCTCCCCGATCACGATGACGCTGTTGTACTTGCGCAGCTCCTGCACCAGCTTCCATCGGATGGGAAATATGGGAAGGTTGTGCCTCTGCTGCTGGATCTCGCTCACTTTGGACGAATTGCTGCCGTTGCACGTCGATGGACCGCCGCGTGCCCCGGCAGAGCCGTTGTTCAGCCGCTGCTTCTTCGCCGCAGGGTACGCGAAGTTGCGAAGGCGGTTTTCGTGGTTCCTGTTGCGGTCGTTGTGCATCTTGTCTGTTTGGGGGTCTGTTGTGATCTGCAATCGGTGACGTAATTAATGGACGGCCCTTGGACCATTCATCATGCGCGCAGTATAATGCGGCATCAAGTCACGTATGCAGAAGGACGTGCTATGGGCAATATAATGTATGGCTAAAAGGTAGTTACTTTCTTAGGTAATTCGGACAAATACATTTGGGGGAGGGGAGGTTTAAACGGTTACTGTAAACGTACAATGCTACGGACAATGCTACGTGTGTGACAGCTGCTCGCCAGGGGTGTTCCGGGCGCTATTTAGGTGTTAATTAGCGTGACATTAGCGCCGTTACTTACGGAAATAAGTCCCACTTAATCGACACTTACCTAAGCAAGGGCTTTCCGCGTTTTTAGGATTGTTTTTGCACTATATAGATCGAAGTCCGCATTCTAAACACCTGTCCGCTTTTTAAGCCTACCGAAGCACGTGATCCGGGGCGCTCTGGCTTGAAGCCGTTTGCGATATTTGGAATGAATGGCTGCCATGTTGGGAGTCGTAGCTTTATCAGCATTGTATTTGAATGGTGACATTATAGTGAAATTGTGAGTAAATAATCGATGAATGGATAAAAAATTAAAACTATTAGCACCGTGTTTTTATATTACATTAGTTTTTACGAGCTCGAGTTTTTACATGAACATAAAGTACTTGAACATAGTACTTGTATATTATGTATTTATTATTTATAATTGTCATGCATTTTTCCACATCACATGCGCAAATACATGTAGAAAAAAAATCAAAATAGTTTAAAATAAAAAATATTTGTATTATTTATTAGATTAAGACTTTCTATTGACGTACTCGTCTATATTATATTATTTGTAATCAATTTATTGTATTAATTTTTGTTTATTTTTATTTGAATTAACGTTCAAATTAATGCATGTAAATTTGCTCTTTTAGCTCATTGGGAGTCTCAAGATGGCGCTTGGTCATTTCTCCCCCCCATCTTTTACGCATCACTTCCGCCACAATAGATCTCACTTCCGGTTCTTGTGAAGTTTCAGCCATTTTGTCGTGTGGCCCAGCGCTGAAACATCGAGGTAACGTGTGACATTTTTTAAGGCTATTCCGTTTATGTTTTTCCTAAAACGATAATAACGCATCCATTTGATAGAAATTATTGCCCTTTTGCGATTGAACAATCTTTTAATCGCGGATGGCAGATGAATTTGCAGGCTTTTTGTGGATTGCTTCGGCGTTCGATTTATTCGCCGGACAATTCGAAATTAGGGCTAACAATTTTAACATTTAATATAATAGTAATAATAACGACTTCAAAATTTAAACGTGACGTTTTGGGATTTAAACTCTGTGGTGCACGAACTGATTTCCTTTACTTTCTTCCGGTACAATATGAATGAAAATCAAAGGAACGAAAAAGCAGTCTTTCCCACGAAGCATGCGGGTGTCCAAAAGTTAAAAGTTTCAGTTCATGTTTGCCCATATAAAAGCTTAAAATCTTTAAAAAATTGTAAAGAAAATTGTTGTTTATACCACTGTTAACACTTATGTAAACTACCTTTACTAATGTAACTATTCTGAATCTAGTTAATAACGCATGGTTCCTGTGTTTTTGAACCATTGTTCAACCATGTGTAAAAACCTTCTTTTTGGTCATATAGCAAAATAAACAAATGATGTAAATAAGCTCTAAGCCATTAATTACAACTATTTATCCTTATTTAAAAAAAAGCCAAAAGCGTTACATACCACATGTTCTCTAGCGGCAAAATCTATAATGTTCTGTTAAGTCTACTTTTGGACATAGAGCAAAAACATAATTTGATGTAAATAAGGTTTGCACAAACACAAATATTGATTATTATTTTATATAAAAAGGCCATGAGTGTCACATTGTATACCAGTGTCAGGTATCCCAGCCGTCCTATATTTTCATTAACTTTTGAATAAGGTTGTAAAAACCAGGGTGACAAACAGAGTACACTAAACATGTGTACTAAACTTGCTAAAAAGTCCTAAATATTCCAAAAAAATCCTAAAAGTCCTTACAAAATCCCTAAAATTCCTTAATATTTCTAAAAAAAGTCCTAAATACCCTCTGAATAATTGCGTAACTATTGTAAAAATTATGTATCAAACGTTAAAAGTTACATGTAACCCAGTTACCGTGACTGCTATATTCTTTGCAAAAATCAGTGCAACAGAAACGCACGAGTAAATTTTGTCCTTATTTTGGCATAAATGCGAATTAATATTAAAATTCTATAGTATACATTTAAAAAGTCACTTTTAACTTGTAAAAAGTATTAGAATTTAATCTCAAGAAGTCCTAAATATTGAATATGACAAAATGTTTGTCATTATGTGCTATAATTCCTATATTTTCAAAGAAAATGTCCTATAATTCCCTATATTTTTATCCCTAAAAGTGGCTGGGATACCTGCAGTCTTATCTCGAGGCAAAATTACGTAAAACCTAATAATTGTTCTGTTGTTCGTTTGTTTTTTATTCGTAGATGGCAGACGCAGAAACCAAAAAGCCCAAGGGAAAGAAGGCGAAAGGAGCGGCAGGAGATAGCAGCCCTCCTGCTCCCGCTGTAGAAAAAGTAGTATCCAAGGAAAAGGCAACCAGCGGTCGGCGGCCTAAGAAAGCCGGCAGGTGCGTAGCGTATTGTTGTAGCGCCTCGCCCTTCTTTCTCCATTCCTGGGCATTTGCACCCACCGCTGACTATTCTCTCTTCGCTCCAGGCTATACTCCAAGGCAGTTTTCGTCGGCTACCAGCGAGGCCTGAGGAATCAGAAGGAAAACGTCGCTCTACTGAAGATCGAGGGAGTCACCAACAAAAAGGAAACGCACCACTACATCGGCAAGCGATGCGCGTATGTCTACAAAGGCAAAAAGTACGTCGAGCTTTGTTACGGAACCGTTTTCTAAGAAGAAATTGTGTTTAAATTTATTGGTTTTTTTTTTTTTTAGTAAGACGAGGACTCCCATGAGGGACGGACCCTCCAAATACCGCGTGCTGTGGGGCAAGGTCATGCGCCCGCACGGAAACAGCGGCGTTGTGCGTGCCAAGTTCAAGAGCAACATGCCCGCCACGGCCATGGGACGACGCGTTCGAGTGGTGCGTTTTTTAAGTATAAGCGGATGTTTTCGAAATATTGGTCCCGAGATGGTTTCAAACAAAAAGTTTCCTTAACAATGCTTCTTTTTGTTTTTCAGATGATGTATCCATCCAGGATTTAAATAGTGCGCTGTACGATATCAAATAAATTTGTTGAGAAAACGAAGGCTAAGGTTTGGGAATCTTGTTTTTTTTTTTTATAAGTAAGGTCCCTTTTTCAGTCTTTCGTGATCAGGATGTTCTTGTTCACCAGAGCTTAAAACCTTTTTTTGTTTTTTTAAAAATAAAGCCCCGTTTCGAAATGTTTAAACATCTTTATTTTTCATTTAAAACGAGGCCCTTTTTGATAGGTTAGATCATTGGTTTTTTTTTAACAGTAGGTCCTTTTCATCCTTTCATCCCGAGGTAATACTTGTCGAGCAGCGCCCTCTTGGCGGAGTCGTAAGGTCCGCATATGTACTTGCCCTTTGAATTTGTGTCCCAGGATGTGAGGTAGTCCAACATGAGGGCGCGAAACTGCGGACGCTTGATCTTGGCGTTCTTTTGGCCCTAAAAGTTAATAGGTTCTTAGTGTTTCAGTGCAGACTTCTTATTTTACACTTACATTAATTCCAAGCATCCCAGCCTTCCTATATTTTCATTAACTATTGTACAGGATTGTAATATTAAGGGTGACAAATAAGTCCTAAATATTCAAAAAAACAAAAGCCCTAAAAGTCCTAAAAAAAATCCCTAAAATTCCTAAGTATTCCTAAAAAAATTCCTAAGTATTCCTAATAAAATTCCTAAATATTCCAAAAAAAGACCTAAAAAGTCCTAAGTTTGAAGTATTCCTAAAGCCGGCCACACAAGATGGCAATTTCTTGCCTGGAAATAAATTCCAGAAATATAATATCGTGGAATTTCGGCGTGTGTGTCGACATCTGAAATTTATTGCCTCACGTGTGTGGCAAAAATTTAAATTGGTTCTTCAAAAAAAAATTCCTTGAATTTCTGAAATTTATTTCCAGGCAAGAAATTGCCTCGGGTGTGGCCGGCTTAAATGGTGTGGCCTTTTTCCAAAACTTTTTAGTTTTTTTTTAGATTTTGTAATTTTTTTATGGGTTTTTGCATGTTTTTTTTTAGAAAAAATCATCCAAAATCTCAAAAAAACATGCAAAAACCCATAAAAAACTATTAAAAGAGATACAAATATACATTAAAAATTTAAAAAAAAAACAAGCAAAAACTCTTACAAAATCTAACAAAAACTAAAAAAATATTTACAAATATACTTTCAAAATATTTTTAAAAAAAAAACATCCAAAAACTCATAAAAACTTTAAAAAAATCTAACAAAAAACTAAAAAAACGTTTATTTTAAAAGTAAAATCCCATATTTTCGAAGAAATGCCCTAAATGTTTAACGAAAATGTCCTATAATTCCTATATGTTTTTATCCCTTAAAGTGGCTGGGATACCTGCAATTAAAAATAAAATTCTATAGTTTACATTTAAAAAGTCGCCTTTCAACTTTTAAAAAAGTCTTAAAATTTAATCTAAAAAAAGTCCTAAATATTGAATATGAAAATGTGTTTGCCACCCCCTGTGCTATAATTCCTGTATTTTCAAAGAAAATGTCTAATAATTCTTATATTTTCATCCCTAAAAATGGCTGGGATGCGTGTAATTCGGTTATGCCCTTACCCCTGTCATGAAGGAAAAACACTCGGCGGCCCTTTTCATATCCATGTTGCGCGCGCAAAGATAGAGCCGGTATTCGTTCTCGTCGACCGCGTTGTCGTCTGTAAAAAAATTAAGCTGTTAGGTTTTTAAATCTTAAGTGCCCGTAGCAAAATGAGTTGGGGTTAAATTGCATGGTTTCACTCGCTATAGGCATCGTAGGACTCGAACAACAGGTCGATGACTCTCTGAAGATTCACCGAAAGTTCTTCGAAGGTCTTAACCGAACTTCCGAGATTCACCACGAATGCTTTCCATTCCGCGAACGTTAGCTTTTCGTCCTGCGCGTAAAATATTTAGATTAAAAAAGGGGTTGTTATATTAATATAATTCCCTAAGCACAATCTTAAGATTACTTCCGTGACTGGCGGAGAGCCTTTTATTTCTTCCCAGATTCCGTTGAAGGCGTCGAAGACCATCTTCCAGATGTCTGGCTTGCGATCTCCTTTGCAGTACAAGATGGCGTATTTCTTAAGATGGACGTTTGTTTTTTGTGAACAAACGGATTCAATTTTGCAAAGTTTTCGTAAAGTTTGTGCGAAATGTTACGTACCAGGGCGGAGCGCATGTAATCCTTGTGGGTTAGCACGCCGGATCCATCCGTATCTGTAAAAAGAAGAAATGTGGATGGGTTTGTACATGTCCTTTAGAAGTCCTTGTAGCGATTTGGTCGGATGAACTCCCAAAAAATCTTAAAAACGTTTTTTACTGAATACACTAACACAGCCGGCTCTCGATATAACGAACATCTTAATCTGGTCCGTTCTATCCCACTACAGTGAATGACTTTCGTAGTTATGACATATTGTTTTGTCATAAGATACAAGAACTGTTAGAATGCTTAGGAAAAAGATCGAAGAAATAGCGGTGCAAATTTAATGCGTCGAATGAAACGATGAATTTTTTGCTATTTCTATTATATTTACGGGAAGTTTAGTTTAACTGTTAGCTAATGACCTCTTGCAGTTTAGAAAACATTTCAGGCTTTTAATCGACCTGATTTGATTAGCTAAGAGGTGTTCTACTGTATTTATATTGATTTTAAGGATTGGTTTTAAGTTATTGTTCTAAAACATACCAATGCTTATTGGGTTCTCAAAATTTTGCAAGCAGAAGTACAGTTGTGGGGAAAAAAACTCGTCGCTAAAAACTACTAGGTGTCATAAAAGCCATTAAAAATGTCTAGGAGTGAACAAAATATTGTGAACACACTCCATGATGTTCCTTATATCGAGAGCCGACAGTAGAGGTGAAAAAATCTAGATTGGAAGAGGCTGTTCTCAGTAATGATTAAGCCGTGCTGATCGAAATCAGATTTAAATTTTTTTCGTAAACTACCGATTCTATTCCCAATCAATATCTCTTCCCTGTGCCAATTCGGGATGGTTTCAAAAAAAATGGTACATACCGAAAATGTGTCTGTACCACCAAAGAGCCTTAATGGTCATAAAGTCGTCCAGCGCAGATGCGTTCGCCATGGTGAACACCGCCCTTTTCAACATTGATGAAAACTCTGCTCGGGTGGGAGGAAAAGTACGCCGATGCTAAAAATATACATTCGGCTAAATTTAGATGATTCTGCGAACACTTCTCGTTAAAATTGTATTTTTTCAATCTGTTCGTCTTTGGAAACTCAAGTTATTTCCAAATGAAAATATTTGTTATTTAAATATTATTTTATAATTAACAGGAACTCTTAAATACATAGTGTTTTTGAATCATCATTTGAATTATCTAAGCTGAAAAAAAAAGAATTAATTATTTGAACCTCAAAATGGAACGAGTTTGTTTGCACGTGCAATTTTTATGCACGTGCTCCAGTGTACGAAGCAATGCACGTGTCAAAAATAGAAAGTTTGCATGTGCAGTTTTTATGCACGTGTCAAAAAAAGAAAGTTTGCACGTGCAACTGCGCGGGTCAAAAATGGAAAGAGTTTGCATGTGCACACTTTTATGCACGTGCCAGCGTGCATGGAACAACAGCGCACGTGTCACCACGCGTCTATTTTTGATAACTCGTTTTGTTTTATATAAAAACATTGTTTTTTAGTATACCCATTGTGGCAAGTCGGGACCGATTTTAGTGTGCCGAATTAACGCTGTAAATTCACATCATTTGCTTTAAAAAATTGCATAATTTTTGGAGGAATTTACGAATTTGCAACTGGCTCGTAATTCCGATTTTTGATTCTTCGAGGATTCGTCTACCATTGATGATAGATTTCCAAGTACCCAAGTCTTAATTAACAGATAAATTCTTTATTAATATCATACACTTGACTTCATTTACAAATAAAAAAGGCGTTTTCTGGAAATCTTGGCGACGGACAAGAAAGCTTTAGCAAAAAAAAAAAAATACTGATAAGAAAATGCGGTTGCGTCTCAGACTTCCACAACGTCGTCCAAGCAATCGTAGAAGCTGATGGAATAATAGTCTTCTCTCGGCCGCTGTACGCGCTCCTCCTCGTTCCTCTGTGTCGTCTCCTGCTGAGGGGCCTCTGCGCCTTCCTCCAGGCCGAAGCTGGACTTGAGCTCTACGAACGTGGGTCTATCCTCTGGTTTGTACGCCCAGCAGCGCAGCATCAGATCGTGGATGTGATCCGGACAAGACTCCGGCTTCGGAAGGCGTTTTCCCTGCTCTATCAAGGCGATGACCTAAGGAGAAGAAAAGACGTTAAGAGACCTCGGACGATGGCAGTGATCAACCTGCTAGAACAAACTCTTTACCTGCGCTCCGGTAAGCTCTCCGTAAGGCGGTGCTCCTCCAGCGTACATCTCCCACAGGGTGACTCCGAAACTCCACACGTCGCTGGCGTGGGAGAACGTGCCGTAATTCACAGATTCCGGGGCGTACCATTTGATGGGCCACTTGCCGCCTCTGGATGCCTTGTAGTAGTTCCGCCCGTGGCAGACCGCCCTCGAAAGCCCGAAATCCGTGATCTTGGCCTGCGAATCGAAAGGCGGCATTATTGCTAAAGACGCTGGTTATGATTTGTTAGGATACGCGATTCGGGATCCTCCGGGGACTCACCCGACCCTCCGACGTGAGGAGTATGTTGCGCGTGGCCAGATCTCTGTGCACAAAGTGCTTCTGCTCCAGGTAGAGCATTCCCTCGGCCACGTCTGCCGCCCACAGCGTCACCCGATGCGGAGGGAGGACCGTATCGGCCAGCAGCAAGTGGTCGAGGAGGCTTCCTCCGTACATCAGCTCCTGGACGAGCATCATGGGCGGTCCGAGACAGAATCCCAGCAGCTGGACGATGCAACCGTGGTGGAGATTCAGCATCACGGACGCCTCTTTGGTGAAACTCTCTTGGCCTTCTTCCGCGTTTTCGTCCCTCAACGTCTTCACCGCCACGGCCACCTGCGAAAATGTGAGGTTCGTGGTCAAATTCAAGACGATTTTAAATGATTCTCGAATCTTTCCGCTGTGCCGTTTTATAGATTCTGGCAACTAGAAGACTGCTCACCTGGCTGCCATCTTCCTTCGCCAGATAACCGCGGCAAACGGCACCAAACTCGCCTTCTCCGATCGGATCGCCTACGAAAGAGTCGAAGGAAAGATGCGCAGTTAGTTCAGGCCCCAAAAATAAGAACTTAAGCCGCAGGCATCCCACCCGTCCTATATTTCCTATAAATTTCTATATTTTTTTAATGCCTTCCTATATTTTTATTAACTTTTGTAAAGGATTGTAAATAACCAAGGTGACAAACATGTCCTAAAATAGTCATAAATAGTCCTGAAATTCCTAAAATAATCCTAAATATACCTTAAAAAAAGTCCTAAGTAGTCCTGAAAGTTTTAAAATAGTCCTAAATATTCCTAAATGTCCTAAAAAAGTCCTAAATACCCTGTGAATATTTGCATATTTATTGTAAAAAATTATGTTTCAAAAGTTGAGAATTAAAATTTAATTCTATTGTACGGGACATTTAAAAATTCACCTTTAACTATATTAAAGTCCTATACAAAAAGTCCTTAAACATAAAATAAAAAAGCCTTTAAAAGTCCAAAATATTGAATATGAAAAAGTGTTTTGCCATCCTGTGTTATAATTCCTATATTTTCAAAGAAAATGTCCTATAATTCCTAAAAATTGGCTGTGATACTGTAAAGGCGTATGCACTCACCCAGCACGATTGCATCTTTATCCAGCTGCGGCATCAGCTCCAAGTGTCCAGAAATGCGACTCTGGTCTGAATGCGCGCCGCCTCTTATCTGTTCCATGGCCGAGATTTTCGGCGGCGAGGGACCGATCACCTGAGAGGAAGCGCGCGAGGAAAATCCAAATATAATTCGAATCAGGACAAGAGCTTGGCTAACTTTCAGGACTTACCTCCGAGAAGGGTGGATTTGTGACTAGAATTGCTGGCGTATGAAGCTCCGTCTTGGGAGGCATTGGAGAGGTGGCTATATAAAAAAAAACCACATAAGGATTCATAATCTCCGAGACTCTCGCTGGATCCTTAGAGACCGATCGCTTCTTACCGGACTTCACCGGCTTCTGCAGCCGTGTCGGAAGTCCGTCGGCCAGATCGCCGTAGTAGCCCACGACGTGTTCGAGGGATTCCAGGTACGGTCCGTTGTCGATGTAGAAGAACCTCGACTGAAAAGAATCGGGGGCGGTCATCGAGAGGTTGGATGAAATCAAGCGGATGTGAGAAGATAAAAAGAGTACCTCTCGCTGGATCTCAAAGTGATACGCGTGATCGTTATGCAGCATGGACAGGACGAAGGCTCCCTTTTTACGGGAGCTTGTCCGGATGAGGAACGCTCCCTGGTTATCGCCCGGAGATTCCCGCAGGATGTCCGTGGCTTGCTAAAGAGCGACAAAAAAAGCTGGTTTAACAGCCAACTCTTATGCCGCAAATATAGTTGGCGGTGTTCTTCCCTGGACCTCTCATGACCACATGCAGGTTCCTGACAAGAAAGAAGGAACAGGATTGAGGGACGATTTTAAGGAACCTTCTGCAACGTTAACCCGGAAGAGGTTCATTACGGGGTTCAAAAGTTCCCTTCGTTCTTGCGCTCCAGGGGAGAACACCGTTTGGAGGCAGCGCAATATTTTTAAGGCATCCCAGCCGTTTTATATTTCATATAAATTAATATATTTTTGATGTCGTCCTATATTTTCATTATCTTCTGTACAGGTCTGTAATAGTTTGAGTCACAAACAAGTCCTAAAAGTCCTAAATATTCCTGCAATTCCTAAAATAGTCCTAAATATTCATAAAAGCCCTAAATATTCCTAAAAAAGTCTTAAATAGCCATGAAAGTCCTAAAATAGTCCTAAAAGTTCTAAATAGTCATAAAAGTTCCTAAAAAAGTTCTAAATATTACTAAAAAAGTCCTAAATATTCCTAAAATAGTCATGAAAGTCCTAAATACCCTATGAATAATTGCGTAATTATTGTAAAAATTGTTTCAAAATAATTAAAAACAAAATTCTATAGTACATGTATACATCTGAAAAGTCATCTTTAACTTTAAAAGTCCTAAAATTTAATCTAAAAACGTCTAAAGTCCTAAATATTGACTATGAAAAACTGTTTGTCATATCCTGTGCTATAAATTCCAGTATTTTCAAAGAAAATGTCCTATAATTCCTATATTTTTTTTATCCCTAAAAGTGGCTGGGATGCCTGTAATAATTTATAAAAAAAAAAGCAAAATGCAAAAAAAGGGCACGGAACGGGATATTGTCGTACTTCCCGACTGATGTTCTCGTGGAACCAGTCCCGAAAAGAGGTTTTTGGCTGAGGCGGACAGTAATGTTCTAAAACATAAAACGAGGAGAGGAGAACCGAAACCGTAAAACAACAAACTTAAAAAAATAATAGTAAATAATAGCGAAAACGAAAAGGAGGAGGCGTTTATCCGAACCGCGGATGACCACTTGCCCAAAATGTGCGCGCATTCCCAGTGTCCGAATCTGGCCGCGAGTTCCATCGGGATCTCGTTGAGGTCCGTGCGTGGATGACAAGGGGCGTTTGCCGCCAGGAGGATCTAAAAAAAAAAAAAAAATAAAAAAACAGCCGCATTACCACCAATCTTATCTGATAGTTGCCGTTTTTAATTTTTTTGAGTTTCACCTTGACGCATTCCGAGTGTCCGCGGCTGGCTGCTTCGTGCATTGCCACCCAGCCCTCGTGGCTGGATCGCGTCTGGTGGTTGGCCTGTCCCATGTTGATGAGAATCCTGGCCGTGGTTGGGCGGTTTGTCTGACAGGCGTACTGAAAACAATTCGGATATTCGTTACAGATTCCCCGAGACCATTTCCAACTCCATAATCTTACTGACGTGTAGTGGGGTCAGTCCGTGGCAGTCCCTCGTGTTGACGCTGGCTCCTGCCTCGATGAGTCGCCAGATGATCTCGTTGTGACCGCAGATGCTGGCCAGGTGTAGCGCGGTCTGTCCGTCCTGATTCTTGGCGTCCAAACTGTGATATCCCGACTTGAGCAGCTCGTCCACCACGATGTAGTTTCCTGGAATTGCAAGAGACTCCGATTAAAACGTAACATGCGTTAAGGCTGAACTGCACACCCCCATTCCTATGGGGGAAATTTTGATACATACTTTTAAAAAAACTACTTGTTATAATACAAAAATAAAAATTGATAAAAATGCA
>JAQGCC010002125.1:0-19757 GCA_034698905.1 Xestoiulus laeticollis | reverse complement strand
CGTTGTTTCTTGTCGGAAATTATATAATATTACTCTGGGTATGTTATTCATTTAGTGCAGGGTGGTCTAATCTATAAGCATCATGGGGCTCTAAACGTTTTTTGCAACCCTCGGCCACATTCAATTTTATGATATGAGAATTTAATTCAATGTTGCAGCCCTCTTGGTATGAAAAGTTGGACCACCCTGATCTAATGTTAAATGTCCTTAAGTATGAAATGAGCAATTTTCATACATAATAAATTTTTAGTAACAATTTCTTAAACATATTAAAATCATTATTTGTATAAAAAACAAAGAAATACAACAACATTGGCAGTATGTTGGCCTCTTGTAATAATTAGGAATTACCTGAAAAATATATATCGACACTAACAACGTCTATTATAAAACCGTGGCTTCCTTCATAGCTTCTATCCACCTACAAATATACAGACAATTTCATTTTGTTGAGAAGCTAATTTTGTATCTAACAACTCGGCTTATGATAAAAGGGCAAAACTCATTTATGATCCTAATGGTTTTCTTCGTAGATACATTATTTTTAAAATAAACATCATTTCTGGGGACTTTGGGCACTTGGCTTTTCACATTACCTTTCTGCTGATTTGCAATTATCCGCATAGAAAAACATGGGTGGATGATTAAGATGATTAAGTCTAAAGCACGTATTAGCTGAAATGCCCTCTTGATCCTGAAATTGAAAAAAATGCTAGTTATTTCAAAAATAATGATAGGTTAATGCAACTGTTCAGGAAATGCATAAAACGTACCTCTGTAAATGTAATTACATCAAACCCCAACAAAGGCGTGGTACTTAATGCTGCTACATCCTATTAAAGTTAACAGGAAAAAATAGGCGTTTTAGCTCAAATTTTAGTAAACCAATAAACCTTGTCTTGGTAAAGAAGACAGATTTTTCCCCCTTACCTCGCTGGCTTTGAAAGCGTATAGCACTTTATCTTTAATGACGAACCATTGTTTTTTCCAGCTTTTTTTCGTCCGGGAATGCAAATATCCTTTCATGCTGCAGTTAACAACTGAGGCTCGTACCTTTAGTTTTTGGGGGAAAAAATCATTTTGATAAAACCGCAAGCTTGAATGTCGGCTTCAATAAAATAACCAGCTATTGCTTCGACCTCTGTAAGAACTGGACTCAAATCGGGTTTCTTGAAATTCGGCGAGCCGACGTTAGCTTTTTTAAAAAGTCCTTTTAATTGCCAGAATGCCGGTAAATTAGCAGTTTCCTCGGATGCTTTGGTAGCTTTTGGCCGATTGCTTGGTTGAGCTGCCATTTTCTCTACGTCTATATAAATCATTAGGCAAATTTAGTATAAAAAAATGCATCTAATCTGTAATAAATCTTTTTCCAAGTTGAAAATGAAAATTATTAGGAGCATAAATACCTTCGAGTAGAATCTTGTAACAAACGTCACATACTCTCACAGGTTCATACTTTTGGTAACGAACTGGAGCTTGATTGGCTGAACATAGGGCACAAACCACCTGAAATCGATAGGTTTTAAGACTAAAATCACAGAATCGTTTGAGGTTTGGCATCTAAATGGATCCAAGGTTTTTACCATAAACATCATAAGCAAAAATAGACAGGAAGGTTGTATTACCTTGCCACAAGCTCGGCAATGGTGACGGCGAAAAGTGAGTGAAAATTCTCTCGTACATAATGGACAGAGTGTAACACGGGCATCAGGAATCTATTATTAAAATAGACGAGATTCACGATCAAAACCAAAGTATGCATTATCAGATATTCGCATTAAAGTCCAAAAATAGATATACATGTATCAAAAACACAAAGGAAACTATGTATAAATAAGATAAATAATAACATTTACCCAAACAGGGGCTTTGTTTCCCAAGCTTTCTTCGCCTAGAGATTCTTTAAGACCACACTACAGAAATAAAAAAAATTAAAAATTAAATTTACGAACTACAGAATATAAAGTAAAAAATTAAAGTCGTAAATTCTCTGAAGATTAAAGTGTTTCTCAAAAATCGGTAATGTCAAAACCATTTTTTAATATTCCACAGATATAACTAGAACAATAGACTTCCAAATGCCTGTTGCATTTTCTTACTTTTTGAATTTTTCCTTGTAAAAATGTCTCCATTCGTGCAGACATATTTTCAATTGCCCGATTGAAACAGTGCACCCAATCATCTCTTTCTTCTGGTGAACTATAGCGATGCATGACAAAATAGCTTCAAATTTCAATAAACTGGATCATCGTTACTTATCCTTTAACCTCCGAACATTTAAATAATGATGATTACCAGGCTGAGAGAGTGAAAGACCGTGCTTCGCTAATTATGCTAAATTCGTTTCTGTAATCTTCTTGCATGGGAATGATGACCTAGGGAGAACTCGAAATTAGGCAAAATTCTAAATAATATGGGGTTTATAATTAAAACAATGCTTTCTCTACCTTCATCGAAGCTAACTTTAATACATGATGAATTCTGAATAAGCCCATAGATGTCATCGAACAGTGAAGCAGGCAATCGCTAAACTAAACAATGGTTTGTCTAAAAATTAAGGCGTTTCATTGTTTCCGCATAAACTATTTCGAACGCAAAAAAAAAATCATTTTACCAGAAAAAACTTCCTCGTTTGCATTCCTTTTCGACAAAGTTTCAGCATTTCACCATCCTTTAGAAATGACTATAAAAAGACATTATGGTTTAATACAAAATCTGTAATGTTTTTTATTTCACAACGTTACCGTAAAAAACGATTTGACTTACACGTCCTGGCGTGATAACCTGAAATCCTCCAGTTAGCTTCGCCTGAATTTCCATAAGTTTCTCAAAATGTTCCTATTTAGCATTAACATAAACTACATTTCATAAAAAATCACATATTTGGAAATAACGATAAATAGTTTTCCGTACAGCCTTTGTCTCTAACCTAAGTTATCGAATTGCCGTTCGTTATAAAGTCATTTAGTATTATGGGATAGTGAAGAGAACAGCCGAACCGTTCGCTATATCGAGTGGTTCGTTGCACAGAACGTGCGTTATACTTGAAAAGGTTAATACATGAGAAGTATAGGCATTTTGGTCGGAACCAGCCACTTTGTTCGTTATATCAAGAGCACAGAGTAATTATTTTCTTCCGTGTTTCATTTTGAATTTAAATTCCTAATTAAAAAACATTGGACTATTTCCTTCGTTCTGTAAAGTTTACCAGACCCTCTACAATTATAAACTTTACATACATATTTCCATGAAATGGAATATACATATACATAAACAAAAAATTTTAACAAATAATTGAATATTAATGCTAGGTCCTCGTACATTTCATATGTTCCTAACAGTTTCCAGAATTAAATTCAAAAATAATTTAGAAAAAAAGGCTTATTCTGGTATGCAACCCTCTTAATTAAGCACATCCTCAATTATCAAGTACTTACGGCTTGCTTGATAGTCTCATTTGCATGCTCGGCTACTTCGCTGACAATTGCTAACGCATCTAAATAAATGCATTTGAAAACTTAAATCGAAACGAATTTTTCTTACAGCAATAATAAATAAGGTGATAAATTTAGCTTCCGTACCTTGAGTGGCCTGGTAGTCGGGAGAAGATTCCTCTAAGCATTTTAGGTAATCTTTTAACAAAATACAAAATCCTCGTTCAGTACTTTACAAGTGTTAAAACCTTCCACTAAAATAGATTGTAAAATCCTTACCCTGCAATAATAATTTGTACTGTGGAATGCGCTGTACCGGTTTCAACATGTAATGGCTCACGCATAACTTTTGGCAACGACTGGATCTCTACAAATTATTTAAGGAGCAAATTGCGTTATAAATCTTTCTAAAACCAATACAATAAAATTGCCACTCGGCTAAGGAAAAATAATAAGAGCATCTAACCTCAAAATTTTTAACAGATTCTGAAAACTGTGGATATTTCTTGCATGCATCCTCGAGCGAATTGGTGAGCGACGAAAAGCTTTTAATGTAGGATGTGTACAATTTGAGAAATGGTCCGATTCGGACGATCACGTCAGATATCCTTCCTATTTCGTCCCTACGAGAATCACGTAACGTTTTAAGTTGACGGCAAATACGATGAATTCGCCTTTTTTTTTAAAAAAAACCGGAGGCTACTTACCACTTTTCGATGCGTTCTTTCATTTCTTTAAGTAGTTCTTCGTTCAATTTGAGCAATTGAGGTAAGCAGTTGAGAATTAGGTTTAAATTAGTTTCAGGAATGTCGGAATCTTTCACCGCGTTACGAAAGTCCTGCATTTGAAACGCAAATTCTGTCAGATCGTACTATCAATAATCGGGATACGTGTGGCGACCTGTTGATGAAACTTGTACGCAGTCCCATTATAGTTAAAATTTAAAAGTTACTACGATGAGCCTTCTTTTGCCAATAAAAAGCTATAATTAATTGAAATTTCGCAGTGGGAACGCTTACGTATAACATTTAATTTCCACTTCAACAGTTCGCCACGTTCCCGAGTGAACAAATATTTTTTTCAAAGATGCTTTCTACAAAATTAATTCCAAAACATTTGCCGGAACGATACGAGCGAATAAATAAGTTTGGTCTAACCTCGTTAAGTAGCCTTAGAACGTCAACGAACACAGTCTCCGAAGTCATCATTTCCTTGGCGACCAGGAATTCCTTTCCCTTTTTTGTTTCTTTTCCATTGACGACTCCGTTTTGTTCGACATTTAAGTGAGTCACATCTTTGCTGTCCACCTCCGCAGAAGGAGTTAATGACGTTTCGGTTAATACTTTGACACTACAATTGGCACCGGGAAATTCTTCGGCACTACCGTTAGTTTCAGGAACAGTATCGGCATTACTGTTACCATTTGCTTCTGGAACATCTTTGACACTACTGTGACCACTAGTATCAGCAACAACGTTTACACTACATGTACTGTGACCATCGGCTTCAGGAACATCTTGGACACTAGTGTCATTTTTGGATTTCGCAACATCTTTGACGCTACTGTTGGCTTCAGGAACATCTATGACACTACTGTGACTGTTGGCTTCAGGAACATCTATGACACTAGTGTGACCATTGGCTTCAGGATAACCTTTGACACTAATGTTATCTTTAGGAAACTCTTTTAAAACACCATTAGTCGTGGCCAGTCTGCTACCTACATGACTTGATTTCTTACGCACCGGGGGTATTGGGGGTTTCTTCTCCGGGACAAGGGGCACGTAGAATTGATTGCTGGGAGGGCGTTTCGGTAAACTCTTGGATCGTGCTGCCAAATTTAATCCTTGGTACTTAGTCCGTGAGGCCGAGGATGCCGCCTTCTGGATCCCCTTGCTGCTGAGCCTATCAACTCCTCCGCTGGCTCTTTTCTCCGGTAGGATCTCGTGCGGTAACTTTGACAGCGGTTTCTTGGGTGGCACCTTCGGCCTTATCTGGACCTCGTTGGTTTCGTTCTCGTCATTTCCGTCTGACACGCACGACATGGAACTAAATTGAACACAAGGGATAGAATTGCTGAGGTCACAAGACATTGCAAACAAGGTTCCTGCATCGTAATTACTGTGCGGTTGGTATACAGCATATTAAAACCCTTTTGTCGGATGATGCTAAATAGCAGAGTATTGCAATTCCTATCATCAGAATAAAATTGAACATACAGCTAAAACCTTTACCTATTTTTCAGATTTTCCATAACCTAGAGCATACAGCTAAAACCTGCCGAATCTATATTTACAGATTTTTCAGATTTTCCATAACCTAGAACATACGGCTAAAACATGCCGAATCTCTATTTACAAATTTTCAGATTATCCTTAGCCTAGAAACTTCGGCTAGTATTGCATAAAGGCTTTCACGGTTTCTACGACCCGGTTATGCATGTGCTCAGCCGTGTTTATGCAACAGACTTTTATTTATATAAAATAACTAAAAATAGGTATGTAAACACTCGCTGGTGCGTTACTGACATAAATTGATAAACGTTATACATAAGCGTGCTCAACATTCGGTCATAAATGTTTTTTTTTAAAAACTTACGATTTAATTTTTATGAAAATGTTCATTTTCAAATTTTCCAATTGTATCCAGGAAGAAATAAATGCTTTCCTTTTTCCAGATTCGTAAGACGTACCAGAAATAGGTGTGCAGTTGGTTTTTCGAGAAGTTTACGCGCCCTGGTAATCTGTAAAACTGATATAACTTATCTCGTCTACCTCAGAACTAACACTGTTTGACTTGAATGCAAATGAACTGAATGTAGATTTAAAGATACGACTTCGAAAGAAATGAGGATTACTTTCCTCATTATTTTTGCTTTTTTTGCTCAAGCCGGAGAAACAAAAAATGAAATAAATGCAGAATAAAAAAACAAAAGTTATCGAAGCCGATGATACGTAATTACACGAGGCCTCATTTTGCCTTAGCAGCAAAAAA
The DNA here is from genome assembly GCA_034698905.1 of Xestoiulus laeticollis. Taxonomy (NCBI): domain Eukaryota; kingdom Metazoa; phylum Arthropoda; class Diplopoda; order Julida; family Julidae; genus Xestoiulus; species Xestoiulus laeticollis. The sequence goes on along the minus strand of JAQGCC010002125.1, from coordinate 13,329 downwards.
CGAAAAATAACATAAAAATAAAATAACAGCAGAAAGAAAGGAAGGCAATAACAACAGATTTGAACACAGCACGACAACAAAAGATAATATTGAAATCAATCTTTACAATTTCTGTGATCACAATTTTTAAAGTTTTCAAACGCAAAGAGTAAAAGACAGAAAACATACAACGAGAAATCCTCTGATAATTGTCAACAAATTCAAGAAAACAGCTAAACTCGGCAAGCTGCAATAGAAAGCGGTTACTGATGATATAGATCAACAACGATGAAGGGAATTCAGGTAGAAGTTTACTTTAACCGGCTGTGTTATTTTTTATGAGCAATGAAAATGAAATCTCGAATTGCTCATGTCGAGGCCTGCATTTGAGGCAAGAAAATAGCACAGCCAGCTAAAGTAAACTTCTGCCAAAATTCATATTAGTCAAATAAAAAAATATGCTCGGTTTAGTTAGTAAAGCACAGCTTCAGAAAGATGAAAAGCAATTTAAAAACCTTATTCGTAGTAAAAGAGACAACCAAATTGCAGTTTCTAATCATTTATCACATTCGTTTCAATTTTAAATAAACCATTCGAGAGTGCAGTATTGCGGTAGAAGTCTACTTTAGCCGGCTGTGCTTTTCTCTAGCCTCAAATACAGGTCTCGACACGTGCAATGAAAAAAAAAAATGGAACCTACATGTAAATTGTGATCTTATAGTTTAGGTTTGGGATAGCTCAAAATTTCTCCCCTAGAAACTGAAGATTAGGTCACAAACCCACCCCTAGAAACCTCCTTAGTCGCCTATTTTTTCACTTAAATATTCAGTGATTATTTTTTTTACTTAAATATTTTTTTCCAAAATAAATTAATGTCGTAGAAAAACTGTAAAAAGACTAGAAAAATGTCAACAGCCGGCTAAAGTAGACGTCTACCAGTATTTCTGTTAATCGAGATGAGCAAAAATACATAAAAATCAAAGATAAAGAGTGCTACCGATTTCTGATTCCTTGTTCGGCAATTGACAGCGATTCAGATGCGTTCTTCAGTCATCTTAGACCATAAAAATAAACTAATCGCGTAGTTCTCTATAGATATTCAATTCTATTCGTTACCCTGCAGTCAGCACGTAATATGCCATGTGGCAGGGTGCAAAGTACCAGATTTTAATATGGGAAGAGTATACGGTCATGCAAACACCAGAAAGCATCTAGAGAGCATTTCAATTAAACCCACATCCTTGAGCACCGTGTTTCTAAAGTTTCTAAATGCGCTGCCGTAGACACGACTTCGGGAAGATCCTACATGTCCACGGATCCGAATCGCGACTGGCATGCTCCTGAAGCCGTTGAAAACCGCGCGGGTGCCGATCCCGATTCGGATCCACTCACTAGTTTCGGATTGTAAAAACGCTATAGGTATCGTTTCGAGAGTTCGTATTGGGACCAGAACCCATCCTTAACCCCTACCATCTTGTAGTCGTTCTCCCAATGGATTCTGGAAGAGAATCCTTGGCTCTATCCCCGTGAGCTCTTCGGGCCTAGATCCCGACCGTGTTGGATGGATCCCTGGCATCGTCCCCACCGAACGAGTTGAAGTTCTCATCCGCATCCGTGTCCATGGGCAGGTGTCCGTGGGGTGGTGGCGGTGCAGGCAGGTAGGTTTCGGATGGGGGTGCAAAGATGGGTGGCGGTCCCGCAGCCAGCGGGATGTCGCTGCCGATGGTGACATCCATCTCCGTTGGCGTGGAGCACCCGGTGCCCCTGCCGTCAATGTCGTCTTCGTCCAGGCCAAAGTTAAAGTCGTCATCGGCGTCGCCAACGTCCAAGCCGTCGGCGGTGACGTCGCTGCCCTCGTGCAGTGTCTCGTCACAGGTCACGTAGCTGGCGGAGCCGCTCGTGGTGCTGGTCAGCGTGTTGGTCGGGCTAGCGCATTCTGCCCGGTCCTGCGCGTAATCGGCATCGTCCCAAACGTTGAATCCCTCCACGGGGCTGGCCACCCGGATGTGGGTGTGATCGTAATGTTTAGGGGCCTGCAAGCGCTGGGTGGTGAGTTTCTCGAGTTCCTCCTGGATCTCGGTCTCCTCGGCGATGTCGTTGTTGTTGTTGCCGCTACCGGGACTCTCGCCGGTGGCCGGTTTCTCCGCGTTGCCCTGCTGCTCCGTCCGCAGCATCCTGCTGTCAGGATCCGGGTCCGGCGGTCGCTGCGAAGCCGTCGGCGTAGGCGTCCGGGAACTGTCCTGCGCATCCAGTTTGCGGGCTATCACGTGTTCCGCTTCGATCTGGCCCACGCGGATCATGGATGCGTCGAGTTGCACAACGCTGAGGCGCAGCACCTTTAGGTCTGGCAGCACTGTCATCTTGCCCTCCTCCCCCTTATGGACGATGCCGCAGATTACGACCGGTCCGTCCAGCGTCACGGAACCTTTTGACTTGAGTCCCCTGTGCCGGGGCGGTGCCGGTGGTGGTGGCAGCGGTCTTCCGGTGCTGGACATCAGATTGTGGTCCGGCTTGTCCGTTTCGTGGTCAAGTTTTTGAGAATCGTCCGGCTTAAGAGTGTGGAAGTCTTGCGGGACAACGGTCGTTACGCTAGTCTCATCCTCCGGGGTTTTCGACATTGCGAGAAACTCCGGTGGCACTACGGAGTCATCGTAGTCAGCGGTCTCATCCTGAAAATCGGCTTGGACCTCGGCATCTTCCGTTGTTTCTCCACCGGGTTCCGGCGTCCGAGTTCCGAAACTCAACGACTCCACATCCCTCATTTTGGGTGGGGGCACCGGCGGCAGCGACTCCACCTCGTCGTCGTCGCCGTTCGTCTGCACCGCCGTCTCCTTGGTGCGCGGGCCATCCTTGTTCACGTGCGAGTAGACGGGGGTCAAAGGTCGTTTGTGCTCGCGGCGCAGGCTGCCGTAGTTGAGCGCTGCGGAGGCGGAGGGCGACGAGGCAAGGTAGGTGCAGGACAGCCGGTCCTTGCGACGCGGCGTGCGCAGGTAGTTCTGCGCCTGCACGTCAATTCTCTTGCGGATCTCTTCGGCAGTGTGGAACGATACGCTCCGCTTAGCTTTGTTCCTCGGCGGTGGCGCCACCGGCTGGAGCGTCATCTGCTCGCGCTCAAAAGCCGTCAGCGGCGGCTCGGCGCTGGCAACCCGCTTCCGGCGTTCCGGAGGGATTGGTTTGGTGAGAACTCGCGGGGGTGGTGGACGTGGAGGCCGATGTCGAGCAGTGTCACGCCGCGAGACCCGCTTCGGAGCATCTTCCGGTTCCACCGCATTAGCCGACAGGTTCGCGGTGGTTGCGCTATTTTCTTCCGGATGCATCGCATCATCCGGCTGGTCCGCGGTGGTTGCGCTAATTTCTTCCAAAGCCGGTGAGATGCCCGTATCCAGAATCTTGGTTTCGGATGTCTCTTCTCCAGTGATGTAGGAAGATGCATCCATCGGAACGATGAGGTCCTCGATCTCCGCTTCGGCTTTTACGTCTTGGTGGACAGCGGTCAGTTCTCTGCCGGCTCCGGCAACCAGGACGTCCTCCTTGACGCTGACGCTGCCAACCAGAGCCTCGACGAAGCTGGGACCGTTCAAGATCTGCTTTTCCAGCTCGGATAGCATTTCCTCTTCTGCCTGCGCATCCCGCTCCTGTTCGGTGGGGATGGGCGGCAGCGGGCTCGGAGTCCTCATTTTCGGCGGCAGGGGTGGCGGTCTCGACGGCGGCGACGGCATCCTCGGTTTCCGCACCCTTTTCTTGCGTCCCAGGGAGTCGAAAAGCATGCCCGGCGGGGTGAGATCCTGGGACTTGATCATGTCCTCCACTTCCTGGCAGCCGTCCACGATTTTGTCCATTGCCGGCACGTGCTCATCACCGTTCTCCACCACCTCGTAGCCGATGAGGTACTGGTGGCGCTTCCCCCTGCGACGCCACGAGAACGGATCGCCCACGTCGGAGGGTTCCGGCGGTTTGTAGCCGCTCATATCGGGCCGCACGAAACGGAAGTCCTGCTGACCCACCGGCTCATATGTGCCGTTGTCCTTTAACTTGCTGGGTTTCTTACCGTCGCCGGCGTTAGAAAACTGCACGATGCCGTAGTCGGCATGCCGCGCTGGGATTCCGTCATCCGCTTCTTCGTCTGGAATTTCACCGCGGACGAAATCCTCGCTGAACCTCACGTGCGGTTCCCCGTTGCACTTCTGCGTTGCGGTGCCGCTTTCGTCGGTAAAATCCTGGCCACCCGCATCCAATTCCTGGATTCCTGCATCGTCTTTCACGTACTGGTCATCCTCGTCGTAATTTCCTCCGTTGACTCGGATTTCCTCCTGAGCGCTTTCCGTTCCCTCGGCTTCGTCCAGCAGAAGCTCCAGACGCCTAACATCTTCAATGGTCAGCTCTTGCCCCTCGTGCTCTGCCAAGAAAATTGCGAGCTTATCCGCCTTTGCCCTGATGTCTCCAGCTTCCATCTTGGTCTGCTCCTCCTCTAAGGGCTCTAACCTTTGCTCTACGGCACTTGGACGAGTATCGTAGGGCACAGCCGGCTCTACGGCACTCGTATGCGTATCGTAAGGCACAGCCGGCTCTACGACAGTTGTACGCGTATCGGACGCAGCCGGTGTCTCTCCGACGACCACCGGCACGGTATCGACCACCTTGTGAGCGATGCCGTTCGCTTGCAGTTTCGGTGGTTTCGGACGGGGAGGCGGGATCCTCCAGTCGAAGATTTCCGAGGCAAAGTCGATGTCTTTGTAGTCGTAAGATTCCTCCGTGGTGGGCTCATCCTCGTCCGCAAAGTGAACGTCTTGAATTTTCTTGGCCTCTGCAGCCCGCTTGGACTGTAACGGGATTCCCCGCTTCGGCTTCGGTGGTCTTGGTGGTTTTGTCCGGCCGTTCAGCGCCGGTGGATCCGGTTGCGGCGGTTTCTTGAGTATACCCACGGCTAAAGCAAAGCAGGCACACACATTAAGCTCACCCAACATCTTCCTGGATCTCTGCCATGTGAGTGTGGTTGGAGGGCACATTGGGTAATCTCTGCCTTGCAATGGAATTTCTCGTATCATTGTAATGGGGATGAATCGTTTACGTGAGATTGGTTACTATATTTTAGAAATACGTGGTATTACGTCCCTTCGGATAAGACGAAGGACACTTTTGCGCAGGCTGCATTGGCTTCGCCACTGATGTGATTGCATAATTGCAGAGTTATCAAAAAATGAAAAATATAAAAAAGGTCTGACAAGACTGCCGAATGATTTTTGCGGCCTTGATAAACGTTCTCATTAAACTAGGCGGATCAATCAAGCACGTGCTCGAGATTATTTAAAATGGGATTCAATTTGAAATCTGGTTAAATTCAAGTTTCCCAAAATCTCGGATGTTAAAATTACCGTGTAAGTCCGCTCGACCATTCTCTTCAATAACAATTAAGAATTGATTGCCTCGTATTTGGAGGTCATGATATGCTAGCCGAAATTAAAAGTCCTGGCTAGAAACCAATTTGCGTGCAAGTGATTATGATCCGAGTAAACGTTTTTGGCACGTGACTTGGAAATGATAGTGCCCAATCATTTGGCTAGCCAAAATAGTCGATGGCAATTCTAATTCTCCGCTTCAATTTATAATATGGTAAATGCTGACAGACATAACTCAGATAAATGGAGTCCTCATTAATTATCTGTTGGTTAAAAGGTGATATTTTACCATTCAGTCTTATGATCCCCCAATAGTAGAAAGTGCAATTTCTATAAACCATTTTACACAATATGTGCAAATATGTACCTTTCAACTTTTAAAACGAAAGTTTGCTCTGATATTTAAAGGCGTTGTTTGACAGGTGAACTTATCACCATCATGTTACTTGCAATTCGAAATACATTTCTACAGTTTAACAATGTTTCATATGGCACTCCCTCGTAACATTTCTGCATTTTGTGAAAAAATGTACAATATGCTTTTCAACGTTTTTTGAAATAAGTTCATAGTATATTCAGTTGGCATGGTTCTTGTAAATGCATAAATTTCATTTAAAAATATTTGGATGTAATACACGACGTCGAAACGAGTTTGCAGCAATTTGGTTCGGATAACAAAATTACGGAAAATGAAGAAGGGGTATGATACGGAGACATTGCAAAGCAAAGAGTGATGCAAGCGTGAGACAATTACAGGTGGAAATCAAAGAATTTCAGAAAAAAAAAAAGAGGCTTAGGAAAGAAGCAAATTACCCGGCATAGCTGTTGCGACGCAATGCAGCGAGTGAAGAAATAAGACAAAAGTGGACCACGGTTACAAAGCAGGCAACAGACCTTAGAAAAATAATAATAACCAAATAATGCACGGAATGCAAAAATAAAGATACTCGCACATTTTACTGGACAGTCACTTGTGGACAATGAGAAAAAATGCATAACAAAAGAAAAGCAATATAAGATAACACCCTGACAATGGGTACTATCATTCTCGCCCCAAATTTAGAGAAAGCGACAATGACAATATGCTAATTAACTGATAAATTAGCTGAATAACTGTCCTACTTCAATGTATCGCAAGCTTTTCAATGGTTAATTTCGATACATTTTTCTCACATTGAACACTGCCTGAAATTTATTTCAAAAATTCAAAAAATGTATTGAAATTTCAAAATAATGTATAGTTCTAACAAATAAACAATCTTTCACAAAATAAAATTTTTAACATTTCAATATATTCTTAACAAATTAAAATTATATTAATGTATTAAGAATATATTGAAATTTTATTTTGCGAAAGATTGCGCATTTGTTTAGGACTATATTTGGAAACTTCGATACATTTTTGGAATATTTCAGAGAAGTGATATTCTGCCATGCTTGTTCATGATCAATTTTTGTTATCTTTGCCGCCTTCCTTAAAAGGGATGCATACCAGAATAAGCCGTTTTTTATAAATCCTTTTTTAAATTAATTTTGGAAGCTGATAGGAACAAATGTAATGTACGAGGACCAAGCATAAATAATCTGTTATTTGTTTACATTTTTCGTTTATGTATATGTATATTACATTTAATGGAAATATGTCTGTAAAGTTTATAAATTTAGAGGGCCTGATAAAATTTACGGACATATTTCCATGAAATGTAATATGCATATACATAAAACGAAAAATTTAAACAAATAATAGAATATTTATACTAGGCCCTCGTATATTTCATTTGTTCCTATCAGTTTCCAACATTAATTTAAAAAATAATTTAGAAAAAAAGGCTTATTCTGGTATGCAACCTTCTTAAAACAAATGGGAGTTAAATGACTATGTTCTCAAGCATTTTTAATAAAAAAAACTCATAGAAGTATATTTGGAAGTTATCTTTACTTAAAAGTAAAGTTCCTAGAAATATTGAGCTGATAACAAATAAGGAAATTCATTTCATTAAATCAATGGTAAATATCTTTGTAAATAGGATACACTCGGCTTTGTTTTCTTTCAACACTTTTCCTCTATTATCAGGCAGCGCTAACATTTCCATTTTAAATTACGGCATTTCCGTTTATATAAAGCTGAAATTCGGCCAAGTGCCAGTTGGCAGAATGTCAGAGCGCTACGTTCCAAGTTAAAAGTTCCTGGCTTTTCCACAGCGGCCCATACAATAGTGCATGTCTGATATGTCGCTGCTGGGCCAGACCAAATTTGATTCCGCTTACGCTGGATTTGAAACATACCTTTGCTCGTTGTTGTCCTCCTGCGCAGTCCGAATTTTTTGGGTCTGTCTCTTCACGGCCAAAGTCCTAACCAGAGGTCTGCCGAGTGGATACGACAAGCCGGATCCGGGCTCGAACTTGGGCTTTGGAGGAATGTAGGGCTTTACTTTACCTACAGACGATACAAAACAAACAGCAAATAAGTCTGGCAGCAAATCGGAATTTCCTTTTTGGTTCAAGCTAAGAAAGTTTCTTTCTACTTGACAGAATGCCAAAACGACCGAGTACATTCAAAACACAAAACTAAAATCCATTATTATTATTAGGCTATTATCATCGGGAAGGAGACACAAAGGAGAATCGAGAGGGGGAAGGGAAATACGAATGGCACGGCCCAACTTATTTGTATAACTTCGGTTAGGTTTTACAATGGTGAAAACGAGCACATTTAACATTACCATCGGGCTATTGCAATTGGTTGGCCTTGGATTCACTTTCATTCGCCATAAAATATTAAATCACCAGGACTTTCAATACGGCATATTTCGACATGCCAATCTGCAAGCTCGGGAGAATACAAAATGTTACTATGCCTATAAAGAATGGCAGCTACTTGGTATTTTGAACAAATGTGATTACTTTCTGGATGTGGGTGAGGGGTAGATAAAAAATGATAAAATCTGGTGGTATCAAGGTGTGATAACGTGGTTATTAATTTAGATTTATGCTCGCAGAATAACGCTCGTGCAAAGTTCGAGCATAAAATTGCAAAACCGGTTCTGTATATTCAAGTACATGCACAGTATGTGTAAAAAAGTACAGCTGTGTGCATTACAGTCTAAAATGTAATTGCCGTTACTGAAACGTAACCCTCTAGTTCGTATCTTTACTTAGACCTTTCACCAGGCAAACTTTCTAACCCAACAATGTAGGAATGAAAGATGCAATTCCTTTTACAACGCGTCTTACTCGTAAAGGTACCAACAGTCCTTTGGAAATCCAACACTGCTACAAACACGCAACAGTTTCGGCGGCCACATACGCGACAATAACATACAGCAAAGCACAAATCACAATTCTTACACAAAGCCCGACTTCTTGCGTATACTTTATAGTATCCGTTAGATGTATCCTCTGAATCAAATGCCTCTTATCGCATTTATATCTGATAAATGGAAGCGGCTAACAGCTGGAAGCCGCATTTCAGCTCCTATCTGCATATCCTCGGGATAGGTAGGGAGCCCAAGAGTATCGAGTTATTTTGCGAACTATTTTTCAAGAGGAAGTTGCAAGGCCTGATGCTTTCTTGGATGTGAGTCCTATGCCAAGAAGTGATGTACCGGCAGGTCCGGGAATGTGGGTCAAGTGTGGGCTTCTGGATTCAGCACAAAATTTGGCAGACAGCCTGCAAATCGACTAAAAATAATCCCAACCTACTTTGGAAAGGTTCCTGGCAATAAAAAAAAATCCCGGCTAGATAGGACCAAGGAAAAAAAATCGGCAGAATGGAATTGGCAAGCAATCTCAGCATGCAGTGTCATGAGTAAACCACCATCTGGCATATGCACTTGAGACAGGCGCCAACATAAGTTCAAATAGATATCTTACTATGCAGGCGTAATGATTTATTCTACAAGCAAAGGCCTGTTAATTGCCCAACATCATTTAGAAAGCATGTAACAAATACTTAGTGAAGTTATGAAACATTTACCTGGTTGCAAAACTGTGACGCTTTGCATGACTGAACTGACTTGGTTACAAAGCTTGCATTTCCTGTCAGGAATTAAATAATCTTTATTCTTTTCTACTGTAAGATAAAACATGTTAAAGGTAGCCCTAGCATTCCACATCATATCAGATCTTGGAATACAAACCCTAAACGTTATTGCCTAGATTTCATTTCAAAGTTCACCTTTTTTTTAAAGAAATGCAACAAAGATTGTCACTGCTAGAGTATTTATACCTTTACCATGTGTCATACATTTAGTCATACTTGCTTATGAACTTTAAAGCGCATTTGAAACCAACTTTGAATATAGATGTACAAGAAAAAGTGACATGGTCAAATCTTCTCATGCTTTTCAGAAGTTGGTTGAAGTTCAGCATTGAATTTAAAGTTCAACAATTGCATATATATATATATATATACAGTACCTCATATCAATTAATGGTGTATTGGGAGAGAATATGATTGTGGCTGTACTGGATGGCGTTGTCAGCTCGCGGTGCTGCCTACCATAAACTATCCTAATTGAGATATTTAGTATATGTACCAAATGTTTCATACCAAATAGGTTAGGATAGGTTAAGTTAGGCAGCGCCGTGCACAGACCAAGAAAAACTACGGTCGAAGTGCTGAACTCTTTCCGTATGATCTTGGCCGACCCTTGAGACCTCGTATGCCAGTTTTCTCCAAGTTACTCCTATTGAACACTGATTCCTCAATGCCATAGCTCGATCAATACATGTCATAGGCTATTAGTATCTGCTTTGATGTTGTCAAGCCAACATTTTCGCTGCCTGGAAAGTGGTGTTTATTTTACAATCCGATGATCTGCCATCGTGTAATTTTTTGAGTAATCGTGCAAGAATTTTCCTGGCAATATCAGTGGAAAATCGTAAAAACCAGAGTCCGGACAACTTTGTAAATCAGCCGGACGAATACATATGTTTCCAATAAGATTGCAAGATAGTCAATCTTTACTATAGCATTTTTCAATGGCAGTTCCAGGATAAATATCAAGACAGCTCCTTAAAAAGGGGCCAGGATAACATTGCCATGTCCTAAATTCTAATAATATTGCAGATGGCACCAGCGTCATTTAATAGACAGCTATTTAACTATCGATTACTAAACCTACATGAACATATACGGGTAATTACGTCGACATGAAAGTTTTTCAATTAAAACTGAAATAAAAAATGAATACTCGCCTTGCATTTTGATGCTTGAAACGTCACGTTTTACCGTAATAATCGATGAGTCGGTTCAGAGATGTTAAATTAAGGACCATAAAGTCATTTCACTGGAACTAACTTTGCTTCAACTCTAGAACAGTGAGAACATTTAACGATAGTTCCATGGGCTTGTTTTTCAGCTTCGAACATAAAAAACTTGACCTGTTTAACGCGAAAAGTAAATAAACTCGCCTAATCAAAGTTTTCACACTTTCTGTCATCATCCTCAGGTCACATGACGATGAAAATGATTCATTTTTCACATAATAAAAAAAATTCAACGAACACTTTCGATATTCCAAAAATTACGTAATTTAGGACTAGAACGTGAACAAACATTTAGCAGAAGCGCTATAGGATTTTTTCCTGCATATCTTTTGGCGGGTAAGTTTGAAAGTCAATCGGTGCAGCGCCACCTGACTTCAAATGCAAATTTTCCTATGGTAGTGTAACATTTTATTACAGGCAAATACATCACACTTAATACTATTTTAAGATATCATTGTAGCAGCCGGCGGCCTGAAATTCAGTTTCAACTTGAGGTCTTAATAAAAGTATGTATTTTAAAATAAATTGCAATCAGGCGGCAGTAAATAAACTGTCAGCTAAAAAGTAGTCAAACTGCTATTATTTACCGTTGTTTGGATACGGTTATAGATTTAAAAAAGCTGTTTTCCAGGCTACGATCTGCATGTCCTATATATACATGTATATGCCCAATTTGGGTTTAGTCAGTTCATACAATATTATTCATAGATTTCGTCTGTCTAAGAATAGGCCTATTGCATGCACCCGCATATTGCATGCAAACCCAAATTGATGCACGTACATGTACAATACATGTACATGTATGTTGCGAAATATTTTGATGTGAGGAGTTCGCTCTGTGTGGAAATTTCCTGTCGTGTTACCCCCGTCCCATATGTAGGGAAATGCACTAGCTACCATAATACAGTACATGCATGATCCCTTTTTCTGTATGTTTTCATTGGAATTTAAAAATTGTCTTTGCAGAATGAGAATTTTGGCATGGAAACATTCTTTCTTCTGCCATACGATGAAAGAATTGCTATGTGCAAGGCGTGCAAGGGCACTTCAGCGCTCTTTTTTCCATTCTTCCCCTGCAGTTTGCAGAAAAATTACAATCGCAAACAACACTTACGACACGGATGACTGGACGAACGTCAGCGACAAGATCCTCAGCTTGACCGGTCGTAATTTACACCTCCAAAAGCACCATCCGCTTTGCTTGATCAAGCAACGCATAGTTAATTATTTCTACGAGCAATACAAGAATAATAGGGGAAACCCCCTATTTTCCGTTCACGAGAGGCTAAGCCCTGTGGTGACGGTAGAACAAAACTTTGACTCGCTGTTGATCCCTGCCGACCACCCGAGTAGGAAAAAGTCGGACACGTACTACGTCAACGAGGGCGTTCTTCTCAGAGCTCACACTTCCGCTCATCAAGTAGATCTTATTCGGTCTGGTTTGGACAATTTTTTGGTTGTGGGAGATGTGTATCGCAGGGATGCGATTGATGCTTCGCATTACCCGGCTTTCCATCAGATGGAAGGAGTTCGGCTCTGTGACGTAAACGAGGTATGCACGAGACAACATCTAAACAAATCCATAAAGAGTAGGGTCTAGGTAAATGCATTTTTTGTATATCAAAGCTGGAACAGAGGCCCGATATCAAACACGGTTCAAGGATATTCGAAAATGGGGTTCGTACGAGTGCCAAACAGGAATTGCACACTTCCGAGGCAGTGGCTCTGATGGAAAACGAAATGAAGCAGTCCATCGAGAGAATGGCTCTAGTCTTGTTTGGTGCAGAAACCCGATATCGCTGGGTTGAAACATATTTTCCTTTCACCCATCCATCGTGGGAGCTAGAAATCTTCTATAACGAAGATTGGATGGAAGTTTTAGGCTGTGGAATTGTAGAGCACAAACTGCTTGAAAACGGTCAGAAAATAAATCATTAGTATAAAACTATTTCTAGAACTCACCATTTATTCACTGTCCTTGGCAGCTGGGGCCTCAAATAAAATCGGTTGGGCATTCGGATTTGGGCTGGAAAGGCTTGCCATGAAGCTGTTTTGTAAGTAACCGCACCAGTCGTAGCGTCAACAAATTGCAAGTCTAATTTTAAGCAATTTGCCTACATTAAAATTATTCTTTGCTCGCATGTTGGCAGATATTCCGGACGTTAGATTATTTTGGAGTCAGGACAGCGGGTTTTTGTCTCAATTTCAAACCGATGACATTAACGCAACCATCGTTTATGAGGTAACCTATTCATTTCAATTCAACTCAGTACCCTACATTAGTCTTAAGCAAACAAATGCCATGTGGTTGGGAGGGTCGTGCCCATTCAGCATGGATCAATTTTACAAAACCAGTTGAACCTGCAAATAGCACTATCCCTCCCAAGTAGAGCATCTTATGTTTCGATCCCAATGGTGTCATCTGGTCCTACACGAGTCCCAATTTATAGTAATGCATTTGTTACACGCACCTCCAATTCAATTCCCTACCCTGCAGTCAGCATGTAGTAGGGGGCAAAGTGCCAGAATTTTTAATGGGAAGATTATACGGTCGTGGCCGCTATTTGGGGAACTATCCCGGCATTCGTCTTTACGTGCCTATATAGGCGATTAAGGGAGGTTGTGGGAAACCACAACCAGGATAGCCGACCGGGGTTCGAACCCGGGTCTCCCGAAATCAAGG
>JAQGCC010002124.1:0-19765 GCA_034698905.1 Xestoiulus laeticollis | reverse complement strand
TGTATGTTATTCCAATGCGTTCTCGTTAAGGTAAATCAGTTGAGGGGGCATTAAGGGAGGCGTGCTCAATCCCTCTAATTTCATTAGTTTAACGAGATACCACAACGTCTTTAGCATAACGACTTTTACGGTGAATAACTTATTGATTCGCATGCGTGATAGTGTGCATATCGTTCTCGTTAAGATTAAAGGAAACGTTAGTGGGTTTGTGGTTGAGGGGGGACGACAATTTCATTAGTTTAACGTGATACCACATTGAGGAGCATAACGACTTTTTAAGGCGCATAATTTATTGATGCGCATCGGCGTGATAGTGTGCTTTTCGTTCTCGTTAAGATTAAAGGAAACCTGCTAAATTCCTCTTATTTCATAAGTTTAACGTGATACCACAACGTCTTTGAGGAGCATAACGACTTTTACGTCGCATAACTTATTGATGCGCATGCGTGATAATATGCTTATCGTTTTCGTTAAGATTATAGGCTAAAGGAAACCCGCACAATCCCTCTATTGTTAAAAAATGATCATTAATAGTCCAAATGGGTGTTGAAATCCCAGTTTTATAGAAAATATATAAAATTTTATAGTGTGGTAACCAAGTGGAATATCAATTTGGCACTTTTCACCTTTATTTATTCGTTCAATCGTTGGGGGATTTTTAGATATGAAAAGTTTAATAGTATAGGATATTAGGCTTAAGATATATTTTTTTTCAAAAATGACGTCTAGTTTAAAATGTGCCATAAAACTAAGAGAAAAACTTATTAATATTCATCGTGTTTGAATCCTCGACATACAATGTACGTGTTTACGACATTGGGTGTCGTCTCCCCTCCTGAATATTTATACGAATTTATTGGGGAATTAATTGAAGTCTCAACCACATTTCACTTTTTTTAACATTTTTTTTTTTTTTTTGGGCTTTGAAATTTAGCCAAAATTCTTTAAAGTATGATAACAAAGGCGAAAACAAAAGACTAGCTTCGTGCAAAAATGATTACTTGGATCCTATAGAAGAATAGGCTAATTTCAGTCGCAAATTTTAATTTTTTTAGGGCTATAATTAATTAAACTAAAGTGGCATTAAAGCGTACGCCTATAGTGAAAACAACTAAAAATCATAATAATAATAATAATAAAAAAAATTTAAATTAAAAAAAGAAATGTGTGTGCCTAGTTAAGGATCATAATAACAGTTGGCAGCTAACGACTACTAACTTGTTTAATTGGAAATTAAATCAAAGCCAAATGTACATAAGAAATAAATCAAATTTCAAATTAGAAAATAATTGCCCTAAGGTGGAACCACTACCAAAAAAAAACATGGAATTTTTAATGATACATTAGACACTAGAGGGCGATAGTGTGGCCACTTAAGGACGACATCAATTTCACATGTTTCAGTACAAAATCATTATTTTCATTAAAATGTAATGGAGGACTTTCCATAAGCGGTGGCGCCATCTACGGAAATTTTTTCTATCTAGTATTAGGGGGTACAAATTTCGCCACCAGTGGCGCTATGTTCATGCGCCTGCGCAGTAAGTCCAGGAGGATTTTCCATAAGCGGTGGCGCCATCTACGGAATTTTTTCTATCTAGTATTAGGGGGTACAAATTTCGCCACCAGTGGCGCTATGTTCATGCGCCTGCGCAGTAAGTCCTGGAGGATTTTCCATAAGCTGTAGCGCCATCTATGGAAATTTTTTTTATCTAGCATTATAGGGGTTACAAATTTCGCCACCTCATGCGCATGCGCAGTATTCTTATGGAAAGTCACCCATTTGGATTTATATGATTTTATTAGCGTTTTAGATTTGAAAATCTTAAACCGCATAATTTATCAAAACTAGGGAATTTTAAGGTAAAATTACAAGTTGTGATTGCAAATTACAGTTTACTTATACTAGTATGCCAAGTCTTACAATATCTTATAAGAATGTACATGTCTTAAAAGGGTTCATTGTTGCATAGCCTGCATTAATTGCATCCTTATAGGATGTCTGAAATTCACGTAGTTAAATATTGAATTAATCTTAATCACACCACGTGACATTTTTAAACTTTACAGCGCATGCGCGATGAAATTAAGTTGTTATCGATCGTAAACATCAATGGCCTTCAAATGAAACGTAGCGTGAACTTTGGACGCACCCTGTAAATCGTCAATACAGGGTGTGTCCAAATAGCGACAGAGCTATTTATTGTATCGTATTTTAATATTTACTTTGAATTAGCTTTCTTAAAATGTACATAAATTATTCTTGGACCATCTCAAAACTACAATTCTAGGGCAAGGGCATCGCCCTTAAAGCCCCTTCTAGTCTTTCAACACCCCTAACTGGCCTTGAAAACTTAATGGGTTTACATTTTTAGGTTTTACGTGGACATTGGACCCTACAATAGTCACTTTTTAAAAACAAATGGACCCACGAAAATAGTCACCAAATACTGTACATTTGATTTTTGCCAACAGATGGCACTGCATGCACGTCGTACTAACCACCTTAATTGGATGAAATTTACTACCTTCTCTTGGATATTCATATAATTTAAGGTAAAATAATTAAAAATGTGCTACTAAAAACTAATAAATTAAATAGAGAAAAAATTTAAATATTTAGATAAAAACTTATTTTGTAGACATTTTTAAGTAATAAAGTATTATGACTTAAAAGAAATGTTATGGTTATGAAATTCAGTCAGAAATCCATGTTATATGTGTCATAAATTGCTAATTAAAATCAAGAAATCATTAAATTTTTAGTTTGACAAAATTATCAAACTTTTGTTATGGGTGTAAAAGTGTAGGGTGCATCGTAAAATTTCCATTAAAAAAATTTAAAATACAGTTTATTTGTTGTTCAATAAAAACCTTAAAACTATGTTGTGAAACAACTACATTTATTTGTTTAAAATAACAATTAAACTTTTGTTATGGGTGCAAAAGTGTAAGGTGCGTCGTAAGTTTCACACCAGAAATTTATTTTTGAAAAATTTAAAGGACAAATTGTAGTATCTTAAAATGTGATAATTAAGCAAGACTCCTAGAGTCCAGTGAAATTTACCTTAAGAACCCTGTTCTAAAATGGCCACTGTGTAAACCACTATTCTCCAATGATGTTGTACCAAAACAACAAACTTTTGTTGTGGGTGTAAAAGTGTAGGATGCATCATAAGTATATCACTAAAAAACATAATAAATAATTCAATATAAAACTTACCAGTACCAACATGAACGATTCTGATTGAAACCTGCACAATGCAGCTGTCCAAATATCAACAAGTTTAAAAACGTTAATCACAATAAGGGCCTAAAAAGCCCTTTTCTAAAACAGCCTCTTGTGTAAACCAGAAACTGTATTTCCAAAGATGTTGTAGAAAAACTTATAAAACAGGGCAAAACACACCCCTTGAAGTCAGGATACTTGAAGTTCAAAAAAACACTAGCAATTTCCAGCCAAAGAAAGTGTCCCAAATCACAATAGGCTATTTCCAATGCCCAAAGTGTCCTATACAAGGTGTCCTAACCTTTCAAAAAAATTGACCAAATCAAGTAGTTCAAAAAACTAAGATGTTAATCACAACAAAGGGCCTTTGAAACCCTAAATGACCTCTTGTATAAACCCGAATTTATATTTCCAATGCTGTTGTACTAAAACTACTCAAAAATTGTAAAACAGGGCCAAAACCACACTTTTTGAAGTCCAAAACAACAGTAGAAATCACTGAAGAATGCAAACTTGTCAAAAAAAAAAATGACTTATTTCCAGTAGATTAAGGTCCCAAGAAAATCCGGGGTGAATTAGATATGTGTAGTCAAAGTCCGGTAAGTCACAATTTCCAGCCGCAAAAATGAGTAGTTTAGCCGGCGAGGTGAAATAGGGTTGTACCGTGGTTTAAAAATCCCATAAATCCCGATTCCGAAAAGCCCGCAGCAGCGCTCTTCCTATGCCGAGGTAGGCACGTGAGGGGTCGGCATAAGCTTAGCCGATGCAGGTGCGAGAGGCTCCGGGGTAACGTAAAACTCGATTCCCTTGCAGGGGTGAGGTGCATCTAGCACGACTCCAAAAACACTACTGGTAAATGGAGACGAGGTGGGGTACCGGTACATGGAAAAGAGGAGTCTGGAGGGGGGTGGGTGGGTGGGTGGGGGGAACATCTTTTCGGCCAAATATTTTTTTTTCTATTTCTCGTAGTTGGTCCTCCTCAAACCTCATTTGCATAACCAAAAAAAAAGGCCAGCTTTTTCTCCCCCCACCTCCTCCTCCTCCTCCCTTAATCCTAACCAGTAAAGGCTAACCAGTGAGGAAGGGCGTGGATCTCGGCCAGAAATGCCTCCTGACCCCTGGCACGGAGGTGATTGTCACGACGAGGGGTCAAGGAAGTCAGGGGTCAACGGGTCAGCGATGAGAGTGCGAACTAGGGTGCTTACCCTTCTCCAGGTTGCCTAAATGGGTGGAGGACGTAGGCAAATTACTACTAACAAAATAAAAATACATGGTTGGGATTTAATGCACGGGATGGAAATTGGGGGGGCAAGGAGAGACGTGAGGGTCAGTCGACACATCCATCACTCGAAGGGTCAAAGGTGAATCGAGGTTCTTGGTTTTAATCGAAAATTTTAATTACAGGTGATGGCTGGAAAATTGATTTTAATAGGTAATTAAAAGAAGGATTTCGAATTGCTAATTTCGAATTTTTAATTTAAAATCATTTTTAGGTTATTTAGACACCACTCGTTAGTTTTGAATGCCATTTGGACAATTTTGAGTTTCGATTATAGGGAAGTTAACCATCTTTTTTAAGTCTTAACTGTAAAATATGTATGAAACTGTACAAAATCAAAATAAAGTTTGGAAAGGTTTGGAAATTTGCAGTTTGGATTACATGTAAATTTAACATTTTTAAAGACATCCTATAATTGGAAAATTTGTATAAAACTGCTAAAATCTAAGCCCTAAAGTTTTGGAAATTTGCAGTTTGAATTATAGGAAATAAAAAATTGTTAAAGACTTATCCTATAACTAAAATTTGTATAAAACTACAAAATGAAACCCTCAAGTTTGGAAAGTTTTGGAAAAATTGCAGTTTGGATTACAAGAAATTTGCCATTTTTAAAGACATCCTATAACTGGAAAATTTGTATAAAACTGTAAAAAACTAAACTCTAAAATTAGGAGAGTTTTGGAGATTTGCAGTTTGTATTATAGGAAATATAAAATTGTTACAGACCTATCCTACAAGTATGAAATTTGTATAAAACTACAAAATGAAACCCTCAAGTTTGAAAAGTTTTGGAAATTTACCATTTTTAAAGACATCCTTAACTGGAAAATTTGTATAAAAAATACAAAATGAAACCCTCAAGTTTGGAAAGTTTTGTAAATTTGCAGTTTGGATTACATGTACAGGAAATTTACCAGTTTTTAAAGACATCCTATAACTGGAAAATTTGTATAAAACTGCTAAAATCCAAGCCCTAAAGTTATGGAAATTTGCAGTTTTGATTTAAGACCAATTCTAATTATCTTCCACTCCCCAATGCTTGGAAAGTTTTGGAAAATCTCCATAATTCGGATTAAAATTGGTTTTAAAAGACGGTTTGAAATTTTCCCCTTTCCTGACTAAATATTTTTCCCTGACCAGCATTTAAAAACATGATACTTAACAACTTGTAAACACGAAATAATAAAATGTTTATGAAACAAGCTTTTATCGAGTTTACATTTTTAACAAAATTCGTATAATAAAATGATTTTTGATCAAGCTTTTTTGTACTATGATAAAAATACGAAATTCAGGTTTTTGAATTTTTTACTCCTTGTTATAAAGTAACATCTTTTCAACAAATAGAAACTAAAATCTAGCAAAAAAGTTGTATTTTTTAAGTAAAAATAAAATACAGATAAAGATCCCATTTAATTTGTTATAAATTTAGTAAAAAAAAATATTTTTACATACTTTGAAATCGTTTTTCACTTTTTATAATGCATAAATGCGCAAAAAAGTACCCACTTAATGTAATATATTACAGGATAAAACATTTATTGGTGTTTAGCAGCTAATAAATAACAACAATAAAAAGCAATTAAATAAATCAATTCAAATAAACATTTTCAGATATTCAAATAAAATCTTAAGAAACTTTGAATTTCTAGTTTTTGGACAATTGTTTAAAATCTTTTGGTCCGGAACTTTTACAATTAAATTCATAGTTGAAAAAATGCAAACATAAATAAATGCATATCGTGATCAATAAAAAAATTACTGTAGTACAAAAACTGAGTTTTTTATTCAAGTATTCAAAATTATCCGCCTTTTACTTCACCTAAGACAGAATTATCCGATTTTTATTTCATCTAA
Organism: Xestoiulus laeticollis; assembly: GCA_034698905.1. Classification (NCBI taxonomy): domain Eukaryota; kingdom Metazoa; phylum Arthropoda; class Diplopoda; order Julida; family Julidae; genus Xestoiulus; species Xestoiulus laeticollis. Next base: position 13,400 of record JAQGCC010002124.1, on the reverse strand, counting down.
GACAAAATAGGAACCGTGACCAGGTTAGCCAGGTTAAGATAAAAATGCCCATAATTTTTAAGGCTAAAATGTCAGGGTGTATGGTTTGTAACAACTCGGATTTTATCCTCCAAATTTGGCTTGGTCACGCATTTTAACCAAGTGGGCAAAACAATTTAATCACTGCGATTTTTATTTCGTCTAAGACAGAATTCGTGCCAGGGGTAAATTATCACTAGCTATTTTGTCCGATGTTTATTATGACTATGACAAAACAGAACAAGATTTAAATTTAATCCAGGGGTTAAACATGAATTAAAACACTATTAAAATAAAAATATTGTTTTGAAAATGTGAAATATGTTTTTGGGTGAGGTGAAAACATTTTTATGAAGATGATCCCAGTAAATAAATGGCTTACTAAAAATAAATTTGTTCAAATTACAGCCTTTCGACCTTTGACCCCCCCCTCTAACTTCTTTGCACGTGCTCGGGAAGAAGAGCGAGGTGGGCGAAGACTCGGGGTGACCCTTGACCCCCGGTCCCGTGACCATCGAGGCAAAAGCAGTTGACCTCGTTCGCTTCTGCTAATCAATCCAATCACACGCGTGACCTTTGACCCTCAGCCTTTTAAAAATCGAGGGAGGAACAAAAGAGCGGCCAAGACTGGTTTTGGGGAATGGGATTGGGATGCACAGGGTGGGCCATGGCCGAAATTAAAAATAAAACGTTGACAAAATGCGAAATCATCAGCAGCAGCAGCAGCAGCACTAGCCAAAATTCATTTGGGGAAGGTCAACACAAAAATACAGCTTTAGAAAACATCTTTATGAACATCAAATGGTGACATGTAAAAATGTGGTTTACAAAATGTTAATGACATGTTTTTTTTTTAAAAAAAAAAGTATTCTCAAGGTGTCAATACTGTGGTAAAAAAAATTAAATTCATATAAAAGTCCAATCAATTTTATACAAGTCAAATTTATATAAAATATACATGTACATGTATAGTGCTACCAATTTCAGTCAATTTTATATCAATTTATATACATGTACATGTACATGCACGCTTACATTTCAGCCAAATAAATATAAAATTGAAATCAATTTCTGTTAAATTAATATAAAATTTATATCAATTTTACCCAAATTAATATAAAATTTACATTAATTTCAGTTAAATTCATATAAAAAGTATATCAACTTCAACTACATTAATATAAAATTTATATCACCTTCAATCAAATTAATATAAATATGAAATCAATTTCTGTCAAATTAATATAACATTTATATCAATTTCAGTCAAATACACATAAAATGCATCTCAATTAAAACCTAATTCATATAAAATCTATATCAATTTCAGTCAAACTCATTTAAAAAGTTACATGTATATACATGTACATGAACATTACATTAAATTTCACAAATGACATAAATATTTCGAACTTGCCAAATAAAGTAACGGTATATGAACATGTTTCACATGTTATTTTTACATGTACATTACATCTAAACCATGTTAAACATAATTATAATAATTGTTAAATTACATCAATTTCACTTTTGATATAGCATTATAAACTTGCACATGTACAAGGTTCCCAACCACATACTGTACATGTACATGTACTATTTGTCCAATACATCAATTTCAATGTTTAAAACATGAATTAATGTACTTACTAAAAATATCAAGATTTAACAAAAATTTAAATTGTATAACAATAGTCTATGATTTCCCCCAATTTGTACCACTTAAAAGCGGTCCTTATAATACCACTTTAAGTTTGTGTTTTACCACTAAACATTCAATGTGAATTTCCCCCAATTTTGGTAGCCTAATTAGGGTCCTTTCAAGACCACAGTGTGGTCAAGCCAAAATAGCCTGTGGTCAACATTTTTTTTTTGTGTGGAAAAGGTGAAAAAACTAAAATCGCCACCGATTCAAGCCTAATTAAAGAAGCAGAAAAAGGGGGAGGGTAAAGGTGGGGTGAGGGGGGGGGGTTAAATGGAAACAACAATGAATAGCAGTAAATACCGTTTCCCTCCAAATGTCCAGAAGAAGGTGTTTCTACCATAAAAATGCCATAAAAAGTCCAGTCTCCGTGTGGAGTCCTAAATATATAAAGTATACTCCCAAAATCAGAAATACGTGTTTTGGTTCGTTGATCAAAGAGGGGTCAAAGTTCATGTCTTAAAATGAAGAAGTCAAAAACAAAAAGAAACAAAAATTGTTTATTATTTGAGAAAAAAACATTTGTTTTCAAAGATACTTTAAAAAAGAAAAGTTATTTTGTCCAATTTGTTGAATTTGTCCTAAAAATCTGACTTTTGTCCATCTAATTCATCTTATTGTATTTCACCAGGTGGACTAAAATGTGGTTTTTAACATTTTTATATTCTGGACAGTTGATGGGTGGAGGTATTAAAACCAACCACATCATCAATTACAAACCTCAAAACTAGTTTATATAAAACGAACGAAAAAAAAAACCGACTATTTTCACATAAAATCGTGAGTTAGCCTTTTGGAAAAAAGTGATTGCAAAAAATTTAGGTAAAATTTTGATATTTGTTTCAAATATAACTAAATTGCAATCAGTTTTGGTTGCATGTAGATTGTAATAAAGAATCGCTTCATTCTAGAATGATTCCTGAAGACATACCTGCGATTTGCGGTGCACCCGCACATAGCGGTGTATTAAAGAATAGAACATCCCATGATTCTAGCATGAATCCAGGACACAAACGAGTTAAGATAAAAACATAGTGCTATAGTGCTATCAGCGATTAAAGAATCGCTTCATTCTAGAATGAATCTGGAATGATTCTGGAATCAATGATTGCAATCGAAATCTTGTTTTCGATACCATTCAGAACTCATTATAATCAAGAATGATTCTAGGAAAGAAACTCGTTTGTGTCCTGGATTCATGCTAGAATCATGTGATGCTCTATTCCTTTGTGCGCAGCTATACTAGCTTTGTGCGGGTGCATCGCAAATCGCAGGTTTGTCTTTAGAGGAATCACTCTAGAATGAAGTGATTCTTTAATCGCTGATAGCACTATAGCACTATGTGCTTACCTTAAGGGTAAAAACATAATGATATCAGCAATTAAAGAATCGCTTCATTTAGAATGATTCCTGAAGACATACCTGCGTTTGTCTTTAGGAATCATTCTAGAATGAAGTGATTCTTTAATCACTGATAGCACTACAGCACTATGTGTTTACCTTAAGGGTAAAAACATGTTTTTACCTTCAAGGTAAAAACATGCATAATGCTATCAGCGATTAAAGAATCGCTTCATTTTAGAATGATTCCTGAAGACATACCTGCGATTCGCGATGCACCCGCATATATATGGAGCATCACATGATTCTATCATGAATTCAGGACACAAACGAGTTTGTCTTTTCTGGAATCATTCTTGATTTTAATGATTTGAATGAATTCTTTTTGTTGTTTCAAGCAATGCCGTTTTAGCAGCAGTAGGGGAGACCAATTAACCATGAATTTGTTACCAGTATAGGCCTATACAGACCACTGGTCAAATGACATTTACAAAACCCTCTTTACTAAAACATTCTAAAACAACCCCCTTTGTATTATTTGCCAAACTTTCCCATTGTTAAACTCTAAAGAGGTCTTTATAGACGTCTGGACCTTCATTTGATGGCTTTTCAGCTATGTTAGGAATGGGAATGTGTCTGGGGCTTAAACCAAAGATGGTGAAAAAAATCAAAACAGTCGACTCTCGCTATAACGAACGCCAAGGGGATAGTGCATTCGTTCTTAATAACGAGAGGGCTTTGCTTTATAATTACACCTAGCAGTTTTTAGAGACAAAAATGCCAGTTTTCTTTACCCCAATTCTACTTCTGTCTTCTATTAAACACCGGGAATACAACTCGTGCAGTATTTTGAGTATACCCCTTAAAAAAGCGTTTGAATATATAGAATATATATTGAATATCTAGAAGAAAAAAAAATAGGAATCTTAAGACACAACGGGATGTTCTTTGTCTCTGACCCCTAAGAGGCTAAGACATCGACTTGCAGTTCGTTTTTGTTCTGGACCAGCCACTGTTCGTTATATCGAGCGGTTCACAATACAGATTTTTAGTATACTAAAAGGCTAATACACGAGAGGTACAAACATTTTGGCCGGGACCAAACTTTCTGTTCGTTATACAGAACATTTGTTATACTGAGAGGCTAATACATGAGAGGTATAGGCATTTGGTCACGACCAGCAACTGTTCGTTATATCGAGGGGTTCGTTATACTGAGATGTTAATCAATGAGAGGTATAGGCATTTAAATTTTCGAGACAAGCCACTCTGTTCGTTATAGAGAACGTTCGTTATACTCAGAGGCTAATACATAAGAGGTATACTAGGTATTTTAGTCGCGACCAGTAATACTGTTCGTTATATCTAGCGGTTAATTATAGAACTTTCGTTATACTGAGAGGCTAATAGCCTACATGTATACATGAGAGGTATATGCATTTTTGTCGCGACCAGCAACTGTTCGTTATATTGAGCAGTTCGTTATACTGAGAGGCTATAATACATTAGAAGTATAAATATTTTGGCCGAGACCAGCTATCTGTTCGTTATATAGAGGAGTTCGTTATACTGAGAGGATAATACATGAGAGGTATAGGCATTTTGGTCGCGAGCAGCAACTGTTCGTTATATCGAGCGGTTTGTTATACTGAGAGGTATAGGTATTTAAATGGTCGTGACCAGCCTCTCTATTTGTTATATCGAGGAGTTCGTTATATTGAGAGGTATTTTCTCAGACATTCTCAACTAAACCTGGTATTTAAATTTAGGTCCAAGGTTTTATATATTCCTTGTGTAGATTTTGCAAATTCCACCATTATGACACTGAACCCCTCTTTTTCTACCCCTAGTGTCCTCCACCCTATGACAGAGAGCGCCTCAAAAGTGTGGGGATAATAGGGGCCAAAACCCGGAAGGGAATTAGCATAAAAGGGCAGGTAAAAATGAGGGTGTTGGGGGGGGGGGGGGAAGAATGGGGGGGAAGAAAGTCCTTCCAGCACTTCCAAAATCAATTTAAATTAAGATAAATGGTTTTTGCATGTTCACATGCTTGAAAGTTACGCTTTTTGCACACATAAACACACTTAACAATAATGTTTCTGGGGCCCTGTTATGCAAGGGGCCCTAGACCAGAACCAAGGGGCACAAAAGATATTTTGCTCCAAAAAACGACGAAATCAATCATGGCTAGGACCCACGGTGAGTGATGGTCATCAGCCCAAAATGGCGGAATGTGGGGCGCCACCATCAATCTGAAATCAAGGGGCCCCTGCGAAAAAAAGGAGGGGCCTTTTGGGGCAAATGATTGAACGATATGTTTCTAGCATTTTCCGGCGAATTAATGGACGAATGGGCATACAAATGATGGACAAGATGGATGAAGGGACTAAATGTTATGTAAGGGCCCCAGGGGGATAAAGGGACTCCTAAGAAACATTCAATGGGTACGTGGGATATCTGGCAATGCCTAACCGGGTGGAAAAAAAATCATATATAGGGCCTTATGCCATATTATGCCCCATTGAATTAAGGCAATTATGATATTCACCATGTCTGAGAAAATGTCTCTTAGTATACCGAACGCTCTGTATAACGAACAGAGTTGCTGGTTTCGACCGAAATACCTGTGCCTCTCATGTATTCGCCTCTCAGTATAACGAACCGCTCGATATAACGAACAGAGCGCTTGGCTGCATGCCCCGACCAAAATGCCTGTACCTCTCGTGTATTAGCCTCTCGATATAACGAACCGAGAGTGACTGGTCTCTACCAATTAAATCCCTATACCTCCCATGTATTAGACGCTCAGCATAACGAACGTTCTGTATAACGAACAGTCTACAGATAGTGTTTGGTCCCGACCAAAATGCCTGTACCTCTCGTGTATTATATGAGCCTCTTAGCATATAACAAATGTTCTGTATAGCGAACCGTTCCATGTAACGAACAGTGGCTGGTCAAGACCAAAATGCCTATATACCTCTCATGTAATTATCCTCTCAGTATAACGAACGTTCTGTATAACGAACAGAGTGTTAATCCCGACCAAAATGCCTGTACATGAACCTCTAGTGTGCTATTCTCTTATAACAAACATTCTGTGTAGTGAACAGCTCGATATAACGAACAGAGTAGCTGGCCTCGACCAAAATGTCTATTCCTCTAATGTATTAGCCTCTCTGTATAACGAACGTTCTGTCTAACGAACCGCTCGATATAACGAACACTGTGGCTGATGCCGATCAAAATGCAAATAGTCGTACCTTTTATTTTATTATAGCCTAGAAACATACTGTATCTCTCGGCATAACGAACGAACCCTTGGTGTTCGTTAAATCGAGAACCGGCTATAAATCACAGTGTTCCAATCAGGTTGCACAGGTATACATAAACACCATCTGAATCCCTGAAATTGATCTAACTAATAGATGTTTATCTATGTGGGTTTATCAAGTACCCTATAGGGATCCCAAGGCTGAGGTCATTGGGGTCATTGATATAGCAGCTGCAAGATGGCGGACCCTGGGCTAAGTGTGTTTGGCTCACGAGGGCCTGTTCTATGCCTTCGTTTGTTGCTTTCGCCACAAGTGCAAAAGGCCCTTTGTTCGCCCATGGCCCCACAAGGCCCTACCCTCGCAGCTGTGGGCTGACACGCCCTGGGTGGGGCCTAGGGGTTATGCGCACCCCTCCCCCTTTCAAAAGGCCCCTTCACAAACGTCATTAATCATCAACAGCTGGCGGTGGGAATGGGCCTCGGGGCAGGCGAGGGACGACCATAAAGCCCTAAGCACACACCACCACCCCTTAAACCCCCCCCAACCCCACATTGACTCAGGCTAAAGGGGCCCCTAGAAATTGAACTTGAATTTTTATCATCATTGTATAAAGTAATATTTTTACTACAAATCATGCTGTAATAAAATGTTAATTGGCATTAAGAGTCCTTGACAAAATTACGTTTTTGAAACAGCATAGTGTCTTGAAATCCTTGAATTTTTCTATAAAATGACAAGGGTGCCCTGTCGATTAACGAGATAATGGCAATATTGGTGGAGGAGCTTCATGGAGTGTTACTGTAAGGGTGCTTCTGGGGTCAGTAGGGGTAAGACGAGCATAAGAGGACAAGCGTTGGTCCTTGAAAATATAAGAGACATTTCTTGAAATCCTTGAATATTTCCAAAACTGTACAGGGTGCACTGATTAACTTGCTATTTATGGAGGAGCCTCGTGGATGAGTAAGGGGGCTTCTGTGGTCATGCAGTTGGGGCAATTAAGATAAGCATAAGGGGCCAAGGGTTGGTCCTTGAAAATATAAGGGTCATTTCTTGAAATCCTTGAATATTTCCATAAAATGTACAGGGCGCCCTGATTAACCTGCTATTTATGGAGGAGACTCGTAGAGGAGTAAGGGTGTTTCTGGGGCATTCTTGTTCTGGGGTCAGTACAGGTAGAACGAGCATAAGGGGCCAAGAGTTGGACCTTGAAAATATAAGGGCCATTTCTTGAAATCCTTGAATATTTTCATAAAATGTACAGGGCGCCCTGATTAACCTGCTATTTATGGAGGAGCCTCGATCATGCAGGAGAAAAAGGGGCTTCTAGGGTCAGTAGGGGCAAGACAAGCATAAGGGGTCAAGGGTTGGTCCTTGAAAATGTAAAGGTCATTTCTTGAAATCCTTGAATATTTTCATAAAATGTACAGGTCGCCCTGATTAACCTGCTATTTATGGAGGAGCCTCGTGGATGAGTAAGGGTGCTCTTGGGGTCAGTATAGGGGCAAGACGAGTATAGGGCACCAAGCGTGAGACGGGCGCCTAAAAGTGAAGAGGCTCCCTGTTAGGGGGGTTAGGGGGAGAAGCGTGCTTGTTTGGCAGGGGGATAAAAATGCCAAAGGGCTCCATGAAACGCCTCAGTGCGGATGAAAGGACAGCGAAAGTGGCGACCCCTCGCTAACTTAAGGGCGTGGCCCTAGCGTTCGTCTGCAGGGGGAAATGGGCATAAAGGAAGCTAAGGCATGGGGCTCCCCCTGGGGGAGGGGGGAACCAAAGGAACAAAAAAAAGTCCAAAAAGCGATGATGGATCTGATAGAGAACTTCCCAGATTACCTCTCAGGACCCACAATTATGCCAAGTTGAACAGGGGCACATACAATTTATTGCCCAATTTTAGGATATTGGAGGAAGCGCTATTATTTTAATGCTGATGGACATGTTCTAAACCTGCAAATAACGAACCTCTACATAGCGATGATCCGGAAAGTAGCGATAACTCATTCAGCACGTACGTGTGTGGGCCATCACTGTAGCTGAACTTGCAAATAACACTATCCCTCAAAATTGCACAGCTTTTGGTTCGGTCACAATGGTTTGCACTATTCACAGGTTTCGGTTTATGTCCGTCATTCCGAGATTGATGAAAGCTAGGTCACAAACGGTCAGTTTCGGCGTGATGTTAATGTGGGATCAAGAAGTGATGGAGTATGAGTATACATGATCGGATACACTAAAACCTGCTCTTAACACAAACCATTAGAACAAAAACAAAAGTTGTGCTATTTGGAGGTTAAGCTAAAGTGATGGCCATATAACACCTTCCCGAATGAATTATTGCTACATCCAGGGTTGAATGGTTGGACTGACATCAATCAAGAAATGATCGTGTATGAGTATACATGGTCGGATACAAGAAAACCTGTTATTAACACAAACCATTAAGACCAAAAGTTGCGCTATTTGCAGGTTTAGCTAAATTGATGGCCATACACAACTTGCCGAATTAATTATTGCTACTTCCAGGGTTAAACGGTTGGACTGACATCAATCTAGAAGTAATGGTGTAGCACATGTATACATGATCAGATACACCAAAACCTGTTATAACACAAGCCATTAAGACCAAACCAAAAGTTGTGCTATTTGAAGGTTTAGCTAAAGTGATGGCCATACACAACTTGCCAAATGAATTATTGCTACTTCCAGGGTCACCGTTATAAAGAGGTACGTTATTTACAGGTTTTGGTGTAATTATTTAGGACCATATTTGATTTTTGTCCACATTATATTAAAATATGTTTGGTCCTATATGGCGTTTTTGTCATCAGCTAAAAATGCCAAATATATGGACTTATATTATGGCCATATAAGGTTAGAAAATTGTTATTTGGCCCATAAATAGATTTAAAATTCTGATATGGCCCTATATGGATTATAGCATGCATAAGGTCTACCGCACCTTTGAAAAGCATGTCCTATTTGATAAATCCCAGCTTTTTGTATTCCCAAATCCATTTTTTGCTATTAAATGTCAATAAATCCACGTCACAATGCCCCTTATGGGCCATATTTCCATTGTGGAAATGGTCCCCATTTGCAGTCACATGACCCGCATGCCTTATGACCATTTCGTTCCGCACATCGAGTCACAGGTCATCAAAAAATGTCCCATACACCTTGTATATGGGATGAAAGGACAACAAAGTCAAGTCAAAAACTCCCTAAGTTGGGCACTCGACGACCAACCAAATCCATGGAATACATGCCAAAAGAGTGGGGCAAAAGGTCCAACATTATACAAAGTTGTAATTCTGTTCGTATTTTTAAATAGGAAATCATGTGTGCTTTATCCAATCATTTTGATAAAATTAACCTACGATTATATTTTCCAATAAAACCGGTACGGTAACTTAACATTTTATCCAAAACGCGCCTGACATTTACAATGAAACCTGTGAATAGCGCACACCATTGGGACAAAACCAACAAGGTTGGCTTAGTGGTTATGCTTAACTCCTTGAATTCTAGAGACAGGGGTACAAAACCCGATCCGCTATCCTGGTTGTGGTTTTTCGTGGTTAGCCCCAACCTATCTTAATCGCCAATATACTAGTAGGCACATATAGGCGGATGTCAGGATAGTGCCCCAAAAAGGGGCTACGACCGTATACTCTTCCCCTTAAAAATCTGGCACTTTGCCCCTTGCCACATGGCATATTACATGCTGACAGCAGAGTAACGAATTGAATTTCAGTAACACGCCGGACATATATAACGAAACCTGGGAATAGCGCACACCATTGGGACAAAACCATAGGGGTAAGCATGGACTTTGAATGGGTTATCAATACTTCCAGGGTGATCGTTATAATGGTGCGACCACACACCCATCAAATGATACTCATCAATGTTTGCAAAACTGTCTGCTCATTGATTCGATAGACATTTGCACGAAACATTCATTGATGAAAGTTTTAATCTCTCCGATAATATTCATCTTGTTTTAAACATTTTCATGCCTAAAGCCGCGTTCACACCACGCGGAAACATAATACATAATACACGAAACACAAGGAAACACATCAAACATCGCGTTTACACCTACCTTTCTGTTTCATAAAACATGACAAAGTCATGTTGTGAACGGTATGTTTCATAATTTTTTCTGAGATGCATTTTGTGAAACAGTTTTTCGAAACTGTTTTATGTATTATGTTTTCTATTTTCGCATGGTGTGAACGCGGCTTAATAAACATTTTAGAAGTAGACATAATCATTCTAAACCATTGTCGGAGCTTCGTGTGAAAACGGATGCTTACTATTGGTCCTTCTTTTTGCATGCAATTAGACGATGGAATAATCTTCCTAGTGATATAGCATAAACTCATTTCAAATTCAATTTAACAATGATGATGGGTTAGTCGCTACTGATGTAGGAGAATTGTCCTGAAAATGGGTACGAGCCCTCCTACCACATGGCATTTGTTTGCTGACTGTAGGGTACTGAGTTGAATTGAATATTTGGCGGACAAGGCTCCCTTACGTGCCACCATGTGTTGTAATAATGTGCCTCCGTGAAGCTTGGTATAGGGGGCGCTTATGTTCCCTTGTGACGTTAGGTAGGGGGTGCTTATGTCTCCGTGTTTTGATATGGAGCTCTCTTTGTACGGGACAAATGCCGACACGGATTTTGTAGTCGCGGCGCATCGTTGTGACTTGACGAATGACCGTCCACACATTATGCATTGTTGATAGATCCGTCCATGCGTTGGGTGGGCGTACCGTCCACACATCCGGGCTCCGTAGTGGCCGCACCATAATATAGAGGTTCGCTATTTGGCCGAATAGTAGCAGACGAATCCAATATAAATAGCAGTCACGTGATATCCGTTTCTAGATTACAACTTTTTTTTAAAAAAAAAAATTTGACCATTTTAGTTTATGACTCAACCTTAAGGTGCCCATACCACAGAGGGCTCTATTACGGGACAACAGGTCCATTATATTGTTAACAAAAAGGCCCAAAAAGAGAGGCTCCTCAGGGGTCCTAAGAAGAGGGGTGCCCCAGATGAGGTCGCACTTACTTTCTCACGCGTCACTCACGTGCAAGAAGCGTACTTCTAAAGAGTGACCAAAGGCCAGTGGACAAAAGGCCCATTGAATGGCCGCCACAAAGGACCCCTATACCTGTTCCCCTTCCTGTTTCCCCCTCCCCCATACCCCTCTACCAAAAACTGCTCCTCTTGTGTCAATGGTCCAGGGCCCAAATATTTACAAGCGATGATAATTTTGACAAACAAGGTGCCCTATTTGAAAAGGACCTAAAAAAAGACGACTGCAGACACACCTGGGACACAAAAGAGGAAGTGACGCTAGGGGGCGCTAGCTACAGGAAAATCAAGGACATCAAGACCTCTCTGATTGGGCCATACCTAGATATAAAAAAAAGCCCAATTAAGACCATTATGAGCCCTATTTTTTTTCGTAGTTGACTTTTAACCCCTAACATTATACTTTACATACCCTGTAGCTAAAATTCTACAAAATTTCTGGGCTCTTAATCAAAGGTCATCTTAGGTCATAATGTCTATCCATATTATCCCAGATATGGGACAATTAAGCCGATTTTTATTTCGTCTAAGACAAAATAGATTAAGTGACTGGACCAAATGTTACCTGATACTATAATTACTAACCCTTGATCTGTTTTTTAAATTGACCCCTGACCTTAATTCTTAAAATTAGCTCATGATGGCTGCCATGTCATCACTAATTAAGACACAACTAGTAAAATATTAAATAAGGCATCAAATTATAAATTCATAAAAAGCGTGCCATATTTTTTTATGAAAATAAATAATGATCATATATCGTTTTTTTCCCATTAAACCTTCAAAACTAAAACATCTTTTAAACTAAATTCACTGTACTATAAAACAGCATTAAAATGATGAGACTTAATATCCTTATCACGTGGTTAGTGACTTAAAATGGCCGACAATTGCGTCATACATGACGTCATTGATAAACAGGTGACGTCTTTCGAATCATTATATATTCATTAACTTATATAAATATGAAAGAAAGCGTTAAAACGTGATTGGGTTTCATCAAAAATGTGGATATAAATTTACTTTCATCACACGAATTGAAAGAAAATATTCATACTTGAAATTTCGCAATTTTCTGTGGATAAAATTTGAAATTATATACATGTAAGGTTTTCCCAGAAATACAATTTTCAATTTTTCTGACTTTTCCAGTTTTTAAATAATTTCCAATTGTTAAAACAATTAAATTAATAACTGACTAATTGACAAACAAATGTAATGTGTTGAATTTCTCTGATTATCAAATTTATCAAAGTTAACTTAATACCATATTAAACCAGTGTTTTTAGTATAAAAACTACATTTATTCAATGTGGGCCAATTCAGGCAATTAATTTAGGGATTTTGGAAATCTTTAGCCACTCTATATGCAAGTGGCATAGCCACAAGTGATTTAGGGTAAGGACACCCTGTAGGGGTGGATTAAAAACAAAACACGAGTTTGGGATACATGTCCAGTCTTTACACGTTTTCATCCACGAAATTTTGATTAAAATTCAGCAACGTCGTATATTAACAGAGAGAATCTTCAGGCTATCGAGGTCAGGGTAATTCCCCTCATTTATTAAATTCAATTAGTTGCTATAAATGAAACGAGTTGTGTGCCAGGGACACAACCCTAAAAAAATTCAAATTCTTCACCAAATAAAGCAATTTTAATCTATACGTGCCATACAAAATGCCATCCCACTTTCAAAGGTTATTTTTATTAAAAAATATGATAAATATAAGCTTAACATAAAAAACTATAAAACGTACAAAAATTATTATAAATTATGCCATGTGCGAAAAATGGGATAAATAAGACCTTTTATACAATGTAAAACTAGTATGATTTAAGCAATTAATTGTTATTATATTATATCAACATACACTATAATATAATAATACAGTATAAAAAAACGTAGTTTTTCGCGTAAAACCTTTTAATGTATAGCCAGCAAGTACTGGCAGGAA
>JAQGCC010002123.1:0-19773 GCA_034698905.1 Xestoiulus laeticollis | reverse complement strand
CTAAATCTAAAATTTTGCGAATGTGAACATAAATAAAACATGTTGTATGGAGATATGTAGGTTTAATGCACATTTTTTAATGCATGAATTTTCATTCAAATATCATCTATATGGACAAATCTTCATATTTGTGTTTATCTGCCCATATTTGTCCAATTAATTTCTGATATGTCAATTTTTCTTGCATGTATATATTCATTTATTATATTATAATTATATACGTTGTATGTGTATCTAGGCCCTCTAGGCACATACATTATATAGACAGCTTTCTAATCAATAAGGGTATAACTATCGATCTATTGATGAAACAAATATTGTTATAACATCGATTAATTGATAACCTGAAAATTGCATTATATTGTATTATAATATAATGCTTCAGATTTATAATCGTCACATTATTTATGAATAACCCTACGCACAACCATTGTAACGCTACCATTTCAAGCAAATTGTATATTACTATGAGAAACTCGTCTTTTCAATAATTTATAAAGCCTACAGATTGCATTTGCATATTTTCATGACAACAAATTAGTTTACAGTAATTATGGTGTTGTTTTGCTATGGGATGTCATCTTACACGAGCGGTGCATTTTCTCAACTTCAACCAAAATATAGCTAATATAAAAATGCAATTTGCAAAAAAGAAATTTTAATGGAGAGTTGGAGAGAACCTCATGTTTCCATGACATTCATCCTTTTCCACATTAAGCTTCCTAGTGAGTGGCACACCAAAGAACCGTCAACTTCATTGGGTATTGTCACAACCAGTCACATTATGGATTGAAGAATGATCAGCAAGAATCCAGCTCTTTCTCGATAAACATGTTCATAGACAGCAATATAGATCTAGTCTGATCTTGCCTAAACAATAATGATACAACTATCGATCAACCTGCAAGTTTTCTCCAAGCAAGAAATACCAAAATCTCCAAGATCTGTTCACCAGGGTAAATCCAAGCTTGCAAATGGTTTTTGTCTGCGTTAACAGCAAGCGATGATGCGGAAGCCAGAGTAAATACCTTAGTAAAATCTTGCAAGATAACAACCATTTCCTTGATTTTCTTGTCTAGATCAAAGTCAACTTGCATGCATCTCCAATGAATATGCTCTGTTGAGCTCCACATACCATGTAGCTTGCTTTCCTAAAACTAAGTTGGATCTCTGAATTATTTACCTTCAACGTTTTCTTATTCCATCTTTTCTTTTTGCTTTTTCTTAAGTAAATTATATGTTCAAGAAGCTAGCAAATCATAGTCGTTTTTATTTCTTTATGGTAATGTTGCATGATGTTCTGTACATACATCGCATGAGGTGCTTGACATTACTCTTGTTCAAATGTAACCTTTCAAATTACAATATACAGCTTTTGATAATATGACACATTCAGCAATCCGACACTTTTTGGATTGGTTTCATATGGTGTCGGATTACCGAGACTGCACTGCATTACTAAAACTTAGTTGAAGAGAGCAAAATGTAATTTTTTTTTAATTTTCACGAGTTATGAGTATTCGTATTTGAAATTTATCCTTGATTAAGCTCTTGTTTAGTAGTACAAAATGTTACAATTACAGTATGTTCAATGTGTTACATTCTGCCTGTGGCTTAATAAAACATTAAACAAAGATGTTCTTAATTAACTGCTACCGTTCAATTTATCTCGTTATTTTTAATGGAACAGCCTGTAAGGGTTGTAACTCTGGAAATAGGGTAATTAAAAGTGCTCCAGTAGTTAATGTCCTTTATTGTCCACTTGTAAAGCAACATTTTGCTGTAAAACGTACAAAAATGAACATATTTAATAGCACTATAAATTACCTACAACAACATGAATAAAACTGAAGCAGATTGCAATTCTCAAGGGAGACTATTAAATCTGGAATTAATGAGCCAAATTATGCAAAATAATATAATTAACGATGATTTTTAATCAGCTTCGTAAATTAATTTAAACTTTCTTGTAAGCTTAGAATAAAATACTTCAATAATTTAAATAACAAAATATAATCGACCGAAATTGTTATAAAATTGCAAAAGCCAGAACATCAAAATTCAATTTAAAACTATTAGTATTGTACCAATTTCGCCGAAGGCATTAGCGCAATCGATTTTTTTTTGGAGTCCTAAATTGCCCAAATCCCATAGAGACCATTGGAAGCCCATTGGACATATTGAGTTTAAGATACCTCACGAATCCAAATTGCACACAATTATTTGTGCAACCTTTGTAGCTGCATGATGAAAGGGCACATAAGCCTACTCATGTTTGTGAATCAATGAAACTTGAAACACATCAGAGTAATTATTTTAATACAGAGTATATTATCTAGAGTATTTATGGAACTGTATACAAATTGTAGGTTGTAGGCAATTAAATTATCTGAAAGCATTGACAATATTAGAGGAAAATAAATATCCCATTAAGTACATGTTGACCATAACGACAAACCCTTGTTTATAAATTCAGATAGCATTTCAGGTAAATATTCCATTTGTTGTTTTATCGTTTAGAAGTAACCTAATTCAAATTCAAATAAACACGGAATGAAATATCAGCTTAAATACCCATTCTGTGCACGATATTCTTTAGTTAATAAAATAGTTTCATATGTGGCAAGCAGACTATTTTCATATCAAATAATGAACACTATTCTGATATGCATGTACATAGTGCTGACTAGACGTTTTAAGATGTGATAAGAATATCTGAAACTAAATTCTTTAAATTGTTGGATGCCCTCCAATTCTGGTAATGGAATACAGATTGAGCTAGCTTCCGGAATTGAATAAAATGGTAATGATCCCATTTTTCACTGATTTTATTGTAATATATAATACTTTATTATGTTTAAACGTCAAATAACAGATTACAGTAAAACCTGTCTAAAATAATACTCTTGTGACCATGGGAAAATATTATTTTAGACAGGTTCATCTGTAAAAATATGCTACATTGTAAATAGCTGCTAAATAGGGAATTTCCCTTTTTTGAATCCTTCATGAGCCACAAGCAATTGGTCGACACTATTTACATAGCTGAAAAATAGGGAATTTCCACTTTTTCAATCAATTTACATGTGTACATGAATACATTAGTCAGTATAGTTATTAGGTATTCCAAGTAAAGTTTAATTGCCCTGCATCTCCCTGCTATTCTTGCTTCCATGTTTGACATTTTTCATTCCATGTTTGATATTTTTGCAGTTTTATATTTGATATTTCCTTAAAAATCAATGGGACCAATAAAAATATTTAATATCTCTTTATGGAGGTTTATTATTTTACATATGGGTCCCAAGTCAGGACTGGCACATTTTACTATTTTATAAAAGATATTATTTAATACAGGATTATTTTAGACAGATTTTAATGTAATGAACGAATTTAGTTCGTATATTTCATTTGGCACACCTTTGAAAATTAGCACCATTTTCTTTCCCAGTTTCGGCATAAATTATCATTAGTTTTGCAATCAAAGATCACATTTAAGGACACTCCAACATTGCAGAAAATCTTGAAAAAAAAATGCAAAATATTTTTTTTATCAAAATGCATAATGCATTTCAACATATTCCCAAACAATAAACATATGAATTAAAACGCGAATGTTTTATTGCTTGTTGAGTGCTGCTGAAACTTGCAATATGTCAAACGCAACGAAATGAAAATATATATTGCAAATTCTGTCATGTTCCATAAGTCACTTTAGTCTCAAGGTACCTTTTTCCTCCTAGTTTTATATAGCAGCTCTTGTTTTCATCAAGATCTTCATCATCATGTGGAATATTGAAAAAAATATCTTATGTACAAACACTAGATTACCAGTTTATATAAATGGCATGAACTCGAAGTTGAACATTTTTATGCATAGTTTTAATCTGAGGTAATGTTGGCTTTGTTAAAATATATATTTTGACAGGAGATGAAAGTGGACCCACCCCCAACTATTACCTAAATTATGGTCTCACACAGTTGAAACTATTATATTTTAAAGCTACTAAAAGGTCATTAACAGGTTTAATATGTCAATGGGGAATAAGGTGAATTTCATCAAGGGACCAAAGTTTGGCAGGTTAACCAACCCTGTTAGTCTCATTGAAACGCAAATTAATCCAAAAAGATAACAAGAGCAAGTGCATGCATGACCTATACTGAAAAATCTCCAATGCCCCAAGATGTTTTAAAAACACGTTGGAGATTAGAAGCAAGTGTCACCAAAAAGATCCCTTGGAGCGATTTCTAGTGATCTGTGGTTGAAACTTTCCTCTTCGTTCATCATTTTTGCATAGCCTATAGGTCACTGATGTTTGCCCTTTATCCCCTGCTACAGCTAATCTCATCAGGCCCATGTTTCACTTGAAATCTGAACAGGAACTTGACAGCTTGGTTCAATGAGATTTGTTTATGCAAAACACTTTGCTGAAAATCCCAGTTAGAGCTGTCCATTCTTTGTTTATCTAATGCATTTCCATTGGGCTCATACTTTATAACCAAAACACAGTAGAACGATGCATTGCCTCTCACGTTCCTGTAGCAAAGGACGTCTGGATTGGAATATAAATTTCAAACACGTACGTGTGCCACCGTTACACAAGGATTACAGAAGCTGTTGCCAGACACGACTAAACCACGATCAATTTTTGCGCTCCGTGCATTCATTCAAGATTTATTAAGCTTTTTTTTTCCTGCCAGCTTAAAACTTTTGAATCCGTATATGCTCAAACTATTTTTAGCATGCAAATCGAATTACATTTGCAAAAAAATGTAGCACGATGCAGTGATAAATTCAAAACGCTTTGCTTTGATATGTACATTTTTTGTGTGTGGGAAAAGTATTTTCATTTTATATATTTTAAGGAAAAAATGGATTAATAGCAATCATACTCTTGAGTCATGGGACTTGTATGTAACATTCTTTTTATTCCAGAAATTGGACGCATCTGGATATATAATGACCATACAAGAGCATGGATTTAAAAGCCAAGTTTTGCAAATATATATATATATACCCGTGTATGTTCATATACTGTACTTATACATGTTCACAATGGGTTTGAACTTGACTTTAAGTAAATGTACATCACCTTTAGCTTATATTGTCCTTATAAATGGTCATCCAAAGGATGAAAGAGGAGCTTATATGGCTATATACACGTTTAATGATGAAATGGCATTCAAAATATATCTAGTCATTGCATGGCTATATATATAATGCATTGTCATTCAAATGATAAATATGGTACATATATGGGTATACATGTATTTGCCCAAGGCGTTTGCATAAATAACCCCATTGCATATAAGGACGATCTAACATTACAGAAAATCTTTAAAAACTAATGTAAAATGTTTTTTTAACAAGATCTTTAGTAATTGCATAATGCATTTCAAAAGATTCCCAAAAGCAATATACTGAGCATTAAAACACGAATGTTTTATTATAAGTGCTACTGAAAATTTTAGTACGTCTAATGCACCAGAAATGAAAATTACATATTGCAAATGTTATGATGTGCGATGACTAAGTGAGTTTATTCTCAAGGTATTTTCTCCTAATATTTCGATGCAATATCATTATACAGCCCATGTTTTCATCACAATTTTCATCATGATGCGGATTATTGAAAAATATTTTCTGTATACATATTTCTTTTAAGCACTAGATTATAGAAGGAGAAACGTATTCAACATAAAAACCAAACAAGAAAAACATTGTTCAAAAGCTGAATACTTGAACGAACACCGAAGTAGGTGTTTAGTTTTGTTTAAAGAGGCTTTAGATATTAATAAAAAAATTCGTTTAAGCCAAAGATGATGAAGACATAAAAGACTCAAAAGAAGATACGTTGCATTAACTCGAGACGACAATTTTTACATACTATATACACAAGATTGGTTATTAATATTTGCGAACCACCATGCTATAGACTCAACAAGCATTCCTATATGATGCAATAAAAGTTAAGCCTTCAATATAGTAAATGACTCTCATATTGCATACTTCAAGGTCCAGTGCAATTCTAGAATTAATTACCAGAATGAAGCTTTTTTTTACCCTGTATAGTTCTAGTAAGACTAATTTAAGATAGTGCACTTCATTTGTGAAAATTGCACGCTACTGAGCCAAACAATTAACCCCCAAGTTTCAACAGTGCCTTGACCGCTATTTACCCTCTCCATATCAAAATAGGGAGAAATGCAATTCCAAGACATTGGAGCATCTTCTTGGCCTTATTTGGGGGGTTTTTAATGGAAACCAGTATATAATGTTGTAATGAAAGTCACTGTTTATGGGAAACAATGTAAAGCACCGAAATAAAACATAATTACCTGATAAGTTAGCCCCGTCACGAATTCTATCTAGTTTTAGACGAAATAAAAATCGGACACATTTCTGATAGGATAACACCAAGTGGTTGAAATGTAATACGACCACAATTTTCATAACATAAAAAAACAGATTTTGGTAAACCAGAAATAAATGTTGAAGGCATTTCTATGAAGCGCCATTAGGATATGGCCACATAACACGTGATGTAAATGAAGCGCCATTACAATATCAACTTCAGAATTCAAGTCACTTTAATGCCTGATTCAAATCTAGGCGGATTTTGTCCGCCTTCGCCAGGCGGACAAAATCCGCCTAGATGTGAATCAGGCATTAAACAATTAAAACACTGTCAATTTTTAAAACCTTTTATAGTACGTAAGCATGCTGGGAATTTATAAAAAAAGCTATCAAAAGTTGGAAAGACAATAATTGTCACATATAACGAATTTCTTCCCCTTAAGAAAGATATTAAGAATTAAAATCATTTTTTTATACTGTACCAACAACATATTGTATTGATAAAGCTTTTATAAACCAATTACTTAGAAATCTCACCGACAGAATGTTTTTTGGTTCACTTTACAAATTTGGTTTGTGGATTCAACAGTTTTGGCGCATGCGAATTATACGCAATGAGCTTCATTACGAGTCTTGCAATGCAATTTCAAGACAAAAGAAAAAAAAGACTACATCATAATGCATCTATATTACCCCCATCAAATATAGTCTCTCTGGCATTTTTTGTTGTTTATCAAGGAGTGAGAGAAACGGTTGGAAGGAGTTACATCGAGTTTGCGTTTCGGCGATTTAATCCAATATAAAAGAGCGAAGAAAAGCTGCAGAAAAAAGTATCAAGATTCACTGAGGCGAATCAAAGAGAAAAGTGATAATGATCTGGAAGATGAAAACAGGTGATGCATTTCAAATGCATTTTTATGAGATAAAGACAAACAGAAAATGAGCTCTAGTCCAAAATGCATTGCTGGAGCCAAAAGTACATCAGCAACACACCAGCTTATCAAACAATGAGTAATAACCGAGTTAAATCTTTGGTGTAAAATATATAAAGGCTAAATGTGTTTACGTGAGTCAAATTTGAAAATAAGACAAGTTTCCTGATTTTATGGCAAAAAAAAATGTTAGTATATAACATACTTTTATGGGATATTCAAGAACTCGCAGCCTTGCATGCTATTGTGTTCACTCATTCTTGATGTGCTAATGAAAAGAATTTAAATACTGTATATATATGCCGGTATTATTCTATTGTTCTCCGAGATTTTTATCTGTGAGAAAAAATAGGGGTCAGCCGAAATGGTAGAACAACCATAATTGGTGGGGGAAAATGATACGAGTGTATATTCCTGAGGATTGTATTTTCAGATATATATATACCGACCCACGTGCGACATGAGATATACATGTCTGGAGAATTTTTTTCCCTTGTTTCATTTCCGGTCGGCTATCCTGGTTGTGTTTTTTCGTGGTTTCCCACAAACTCCCTTAATCGCCCATATATAGGCACATAAAGGCGAATGCCGGGATAGTTCCCCAAAAAGCGGCCTTGACGTATTTCCATGGCCTCTGCCACATTGCAGGTTACATGCTGACTGTAGGGTAACGTATTGAATTTAGTTTCATTTTGGTTGACCCTTGGGTATGTCTCAGGAGTTTTGGTTGACCCTGGGTTTTTTTCACAAATATAAAACCCCAGAAAACAATAGAAAAAAATTCTCCGGGTTTACATGTATATATACATAAAGAAGAAAAGTATGTGCATGCATGTGGGTATGTTTGATTTGCAAAATCTTTTGATCCACATACATGAATCGTCCCAAATTTTCCACAATTACTTTTAAACAATCGAAGACCGACATAGTGTGGTTCTCAATTCTAAAATTTTAACCCTTTCCTCAAAATTTTACCCCTTTCCCATGCTCATATTGCAAATACGTGTTTCAAATTGGTGCATTATGGGTACATCATCAGCCAGTGTGGGCTCAAGATGTAATATGGTGGCGCTGCCTGGTGGTAAATTGTGTTCACCAAGTTATGTTCAACCAAATTATTTTTTTTTTCCAAAAATATGCACTGCTTTCAAAATATTTTTACGGTTTTATTTTCACATGTCATTTTTTTTTTATGAAGGATAATGAAGAAAAGCCTATGTCAGCTTAACTCAAATGCAGATAAGGTTATTATGAAAAAATGTTATAGTATATACTCATGAGTATTTACTTTAATTCATAGGCCACGTTAATTTAGAAATATGAGGCTTTTTTAATTAATATTAATTACCGAAAGTTGTTTCAAATGTTTACTTGCATCTTAACAAGGTAATACAAAAATAGCATTTGGGGATTATGTGGAGTATACATTACATAGGCATATTTCTAGGCAATTATAAACATTGATATGAAAACGCTTTTTAGAGATGAAAGATAAGTTAATTTTAATGAATACCGATGAGTACTTGTTTATATAATGTATAACATATTTGGAAACATGGCTAATTAAATATTTTTTTAATTTAAAAAGCCTTGATAAAGCTTTAGAAAAATGTTGTCAGATGTACAAGTTTGCATTTTAAGATAATATAAAAAATATCATCCAATAAACAAGCTTTATCGTATGAGAATCATAAATCCGTATGAGCACTATAATCTTATATGAGCCTCATATTTGAGAAAAAGTGCACATGCAAGCTAAAAACAAATCACAATAACATTGTTCATTGCTAGGAAAGGATGTTGGCCCCTTGCATATAATTAAACTGGCAAATGGGTAACCAGGAAAAATCATCAAATCCTAGAATAAAATTTTAATCCAGAAACTCGTTTGAAATGCTACGTATAAACACATGGCTACCATTTTAAGTTTCATTAGTGTAGCGAAATTTCAAATTATGGTAGACACGACCTGCACCTTTTTATAACCATGGTTATATTAAGGGCAATGCGATGTTGTACGTACCCTATAAACACGACGCTTTTTTATATACTTGACATGAGAAATAACAATAAAAAGAGATCTTACAAAAGCTAGTTGCATCTAGAAACTCGCTCTTCAATACTACAGAATGTTAAGAATGATTTTTTTTTTTTCATGGACAGTGGTTGTTGAGGGAAAAAAGTTAATACATTTCTTTGAATTGGACGTTGTCACAAACAGAAGTGTGCATTCCACTGGGTTGCACATACACTATATATCCTCGCAGGAACTGACGCGTATGAAAGGGACCATTAATAGTGTCAACTGTACACCGCATTGCTGCACTGTGATTGGTTGCGGTTCAACAACATTTTGATAGTGTACCCTAATTTGACAACATTCCAAATTTTATAAGACCTTTTATTAAAGACGAGCACTTCTACTTTTGAACCGAAAAACTGTCTAATTTTCTAGTGAATATATTTTTTCTGCATATGCGAGAAAATATGTTGAACAAAACTGTAGTCTCACATAAATGAAATATTCACCTCCCCTAGTAGACTTCTCCAGTTTTTAAAACAATTTTTCCTGAGCATTCTGACAAGTTGTGACAACTGCAAATTAAAACTATGACAACATGTCTAATAGCTTCTTGTAGTGTTGTTCAAAGAGGTTGTTTTAGAGCGTAATTAAATATTATGCAAATTTGACTATCTTGATAGCACATCAATTTTTTCCTTCTTATACTTAATTAAAACTCATAAGTAATTAAAATAAGTTTTTAGTTAGAATATTTTCGAATATCCATGACATTAAATAGTTGTACAAGTAGACAAAAAATCATTATTGGTATGAAAACAGATGCCAAATTGTGTTTGCCCAACAAAGTTATAATGAGTTAAAAGGGGAATTCCCCAAAAATGCTGGACTGGGTCAAGTTCATCATCGCTTTATTTTTATAATAAATAAAACTGGCATTGTAAAAAAATGTAATATTTATGTAATTGTCTTTACCTGACTTTTACAAAATAAAGTAGTTTTCCTGATTAGTTCCAGATCAATTTCTACAATTCTAGGGTTTCCATTTTTGTGGGAACCCTATTATACTGTATATCAAATCTTGTTTAAACATTACATAGCACATCAGCTAACAAGTTTAAAGTATTATTTATACCATCATTATTGGATAAGGACATTTGGTCAAACGTTAAAATCCTTGGTTAGTACCTTCTCAAAAATTAAGCCATCAAATAATCTTACAACTTTTAAAAGGATAAATATCATATAACGCTCTAGAGATTCCAGCAAACAACCAGTTCTTATATCTTAAGTGCAATTTAATAAAAGCTAGTTGAGTGGGTTGGATTGCTGAGTTTAAGGCTGTGATTTAAAAAAAGTAATTGAAAATTAATCTCTCGACGACACCCTGACAAAGTTCACATAAGAAAAACAAACCTAATTGAGCGAAAGATTTCCGATATCCAGGGATATTAAAACACCGTGAACAAAAGTAAGCTTACTTGTTATAGATCACGTTCCATATACGTTGCAAAGTGTGTTTCCTATAGGAACAAAAAACGATGTTGGAGTTGACTATAATCCTCTCTGTCACGTACAAAATTTCAGCTCTATAGCGAACCGACATGATTTATTGGAGCAGCCTGGTACTCCGATATTACATAAGATCCAAACTATGTCATTTAATAAATGGCTCTTTTTTTACACTCGCAACTTTCCGTACGAATACATCAAAATTTCATGAGGTACGTGTCTTAATATTTTTGAATTTATTAAAAGAGATGCTAGGCACAGAGTCTTATTTAGTCTTTGCAATTTATTGCACAAAAAAAAAGTGGATGTTTTGGTCAAAATAAGGAAAGTATTGTCTGGGTTATAGACCATAACCAGTTCTACGAACCTTTCAACAAAATGGGCAAAAAAATACTTGGCAAGTATTTGCTTCTTGGGTCATGAAATACATAATACAAATATGTTCTCGTATTCGGCCATTACCTTTAGCACCTTCGGAATATAAAAATTCCATTAGAAATATGCTCGCTATAGAAATTCCGCCCGATTTCCCGATTTCAATAGCACTGAGAATGCTCTGGTAAGCAGTAAACATCTTCTGAAAGGCTGATGGCCCCAAAACTCGTATCATATGATGACCAATGGGAAAAAAAAAAGTACTTTGAAGACATCCACACATGGGAAAACTGAGCAGTTGTGCAGATTGTTAAGACTGTCAAAGAATAGGTTTATAAAAGTACTGTTAACTCATAGGTCCATGACCGAAAAATTGTAGCTCATGAAAAAATAATTGCTCGGAATTTGGCAAGGAAAGTGAAAGAAATTGAAATTTTCAACGGGAAAGACTGTAATCGATAAAACTACTGTTTGAAATTGGCATTTTCACAGCTTTGAAATTCATTGGCTTGCCGTAAAATCATGTAATGGCAGATGGCAAAGTGCCCATCTAGTGATGGGCTGCATATATATGAATGGACAGCAAATTTGATAACACTTATCAAGATAACTAAAGGAAGGATTTGGAATTACATTGGAGGAAGGTGATAAGAAATATGCCGTATACGTAATCTGAATTATATTGCAATCTGGTTTTTGTATCACTGTATTTAGAAGATATAAATAAGGATATGCAAACACTGCTAGCATTGGTCTTAAGCTAAAATGTCATTTTATAAGGTGCAAATTGAAGAAAATAAGTTTTTGTGTAGGTATGTGGTTGTGTTTGTAAAACAATAACTTTTTCTCCATGGAGCATCATTATGAAAATGGAATGGGCATCATGTAAACAGGGGGTAGAGGGCAAACTGGAAAACTGAACCGGATATTTCAGCTAGTATCATATATTATTCTATGGATCATTAGAACTTTTTTTTTGTGGCTTATCCCAATTTATTGCATGCAGATAAAAGCTTATATGCATATTGCCAGCAAAATCTTTATTATCTTGTTGTACATGTTGACCGACCTTTGTTTTACATTCCCATTTCCTTAATATTTAAGCCTATTCCATAGATTATTGCACGGTTTCATAACTAACCGCTTTGGAAATCATCCAGCTTAAATTAATTCTAATAAATATCGATTCCTTCCTTCCTTGTTATTTCAAAATGCGTCAGTCCTAAATCAATAGGCATGTGTCTCATTTCTTTCTACAGGCCATTACGATGTAACATACGCTTATTAAATGAGCAAAGTACTTTGAAAAGAAAATCCAATGTATTCTTAGAGTGTACATAGAAATGGACCATAATTCATACGTTCTTCCGAGTGGGATGCAATGAGCGAGTAAAACCATGAAACAGATTGCATTTGGGAAGGAATCAGATTAAGTAACTGAATTTCGGCTTGAAGATTCATGTCCCCCTGGGATCCAATCTTTATTTAATAAAACAAAAACATGATCAGGCTTGAGAAGGATTTTTAAAGAAAGAAAAAAAAAATCCGATTTGGTCAACTGCATCGACGTTATTTTATCATTCTTTCTTATTGGTTTCCACTGCCTTTTTTCACAGCAAGTCTGGATTCGTCCACTTGATATAAATCTTTTGTTTAAAAGATTTATAGCACTAAACGATAGCTGGTTTTATATCAAACGTTTGTTTTAAACTTTTTTCCCATTATATGATCATAATTTGCTTATCGACGCTATGAATCAAAACTGACACATTAAATTCAAAGATGGGCTTTATTGACTGTCAACATTCCATAAATCTTTCTATATTGTATATCCGGATAGAAGGAATCAGTCCTACTTGTAGAAAATTCAATGCATCACCCAATTTTACATAACTTAAGCCATTTTCAATGCATTTTGTGAGCTTTGTGCCAACTTTTCAAAGTTGGTTAGGTCTACAGGGATATGCCAATGTTGAAAAAGGACTTATCGGTATTTCAATAAAGCGCCTTCTTGCGTCATTGATCGTTAACTGACTTTTCTAACTGGATACTGGTATTAGTTGAAGGGCGTCAAGTAATCCTCGCAATTTGTAACATGAGACAACATTCAAGCCCTAGATGGAATATGGGATCGAAAGCCAAGTCTACGTGCCAAGACTATAGTAATTAATATTTTCTTATCTTAATTTGCTTGTTGCAGTGTCATGATGAACGGGTACTATTTCCAGCGACATTTCACACCATGGGGATTTATTCCTCGCTAAATCTTAGGTTGGGACCTGCATGCATACCCGCACCAAATACTATAAAGCATATGGGAAGAGCAATGATGGTGGAAGTGATCCTTCTTCGTAAATTTAGGTAGATAAAACTATTTAAAAAAAACACATTTCAATCGATGTCAAGCTTTTAATTGCTTTGCATACTGGTGTATTCTGGAATCAAAATAACGAGTTTTTCTTAATTGATACTTAGAAATTAGCAAGAATGTTTAGATACAAATTAAGGATGAGAATATTTTTATACCACCCGGTACATAGAGGTCCGACATACAGGTTTGCATATGAAAATAAAAAATATCATATAAGCTGATATGGACCAATAAAACCTTCCCCTATACTTAAGTATCATGGTTTTAATCTTTCGCAAAATGGGCTCCAGAATAAGTTTGATACTAGGTTAATTAAAGTCATCCTAGCAAAAATGTTGATTTTGCTTTTGGCAGAGTTCATTATTCTGTTATTCGAAGAGATTACATATGGAATAGTAATATGAACGATCAACAACAAAATGTAATCCATTATAAATGATGCATATTGGAAAACTGGAAACTGATGCTATCCTTTCAAAAACTACATGAAATTCAATCCAGTATTATGTTGATGAAATTGAGTAGGCAAATATTTGCTAGCATCTGTGTTAAGCTAGAATGCCTTCTTAAAAGGGTAATACATGAATGAAATGCGGTTAGGCAATCACTGCAAGCATTGGTGTTAAGCTAGATTGCCTACTTATGGGGGCAATACATGAATGAAATACGGTTAGGCAATCACTGCAAGTATTGGTGTTAAGCTAGATTGCCTTCTGATAAGGGCAATATATGAATAAAACGCGCTTAGGCAATCACTGCAAACATTGGTGTTTAACTAGATTGCCTTCTTAGGGGGACATAATTGATGAATAAAGCACGGTCAGGCATTCACTGCAAACATTGGTGTTTAGTCTAGATTGCCTTCTTATAGAGGCAATATATGAATGAATTACGGTTAGGCAATCACTGCAAGCATCCGTGTTAAGCTAGAATTCCTTCTGATAATCGCAATATATGAATAAAACACGGTCAGGCAATCACTACTATCATGGGTGTTAAGTTAGAATGCCTTCGTGTAAGGGTTAATGTAGGAATGAAATTTAAGGATAGGCAATTACTGCCAGCATCAATGTTATGCTAGAATACCTTCTTATAAGGGCAATATATGAATGAAATATGGTTAAGCAATCACTGCCAGCATTGGTGTTAAGCTTGAACGCTTTCTTCAAAAGCAATATATGAATGAAAATAAAGGGTGGGCAATCCCTGCCACCATCAATGTTATGCAAGAATGCCTCAATATTATGGGGAATCACTGCCAGCATTGGTGTCTAATAATACTTGGAGACACATCAAGTGTTTACACATAATTCGTAGTTTATAAAGCGGTTCCAGGCATACACATGATATTTTTTTTAAAAATTCTAAATCCTAACTTTAGTTATAGGCACTAGTTCGTTTTTGTAAATTGAATATTATGCTGCCTATTACGCTTACAATTTTATTTAAGATTAATCCAGCCATATCTCTAAAATACTGAAAAAAAGGTTTTATAAACATTTTCATGGTGAATTTTTAAAAAAAATCACTATGTTAACTTGCACGGATAGTTATAGCTTGTTATTCTGATAGTAAACAAGTTGCAATTTTGTAGATCAAGTGTGTTAAACGAATCGAAAATATAAACAAAGCATATAGTGACAAATAGTAGACTCAAAAAAACATCAGTGCTTTTTACAAACACATTGGAGACTCCAAATTGTTGGCAATGCGACAATCTAGCTACTATAAATTTAGTCGACCAACCATACATGGAACAAAAAAAATATATGATTTTTGGCAAATCTTAACTCTTTTGGGCCTCGTAATTCAGTCTCCAGCGCCATCTTTGGCGACAACAAAAATCTTGATAAGGAAAAATTCCCGCATATCTGTGTGTTTTTCTAGAATGGGTGGGTCAATAAACCTACAAATTATCCCCGGCAGCCATCTTAAGGACCCCATTTTCTTGGTTTCCTTTGACAAATATATGAGGCTAGGAAATGACTCACTCGTGACTATTTACCGAATGAATAAATCGATCAACTTGCAATGCTAGGAGGATAGAAGACAGAAAACTGACCAGTCTCTTGACCACTGCATTGCCTACAGTCTCTTAACCCGTATCACATCTTGAAGGATGCATGGCAGAAGTTTGACACGACAATAAAGTTACTGATGGTCAGGAACCACCATTATGATACGCGCTTGAACTATCTATAGATTATTGACCACCATATTTAAACCTCTGCTGGTATCCTACTCCCACCCAATAAGTACTATATACTAAAACAACTTATAACTATAAAAGTTTAGTAATTTTGTTACAACTTTTTCAAAGCATACCAAGATTTTGGTTTTCGGCACCAGGACAACGCATTAATTTTCGCATGAGTACATCTCCCGCCCCCTGGCGGTACCTAAACTCGACCAGATGAGTCCAACATTTGCATATCCATGTACTAATTGCACATTTTGGACCAAAACACCACCAATGGCACATTGGTGATGATAGAGAAGAGGATGATTTGCAAAACGATGCGCATCCGATCGAGTAATTAAAGGATTTGATAGCGCGTGTGCCAATGAAGACCAAATAATTAGCAGCTACGCAACAATGCATTTCACGTGGCAACCCAGTCCTTCACATGGAACCCGAAGCCAACCTACGTCAATATCTAATATGAATTTCTAGTTGAAACTATTAGATATTAGACGCGAGGCTCCTTTCAAACAACACAGCTACTGTTTACTCCTTTGCCTTCATGTATTAATGGGAAGCATTATTAAAAATACCAAAATGCGCATTATGAAACGTAGACAAAAACGAAGCCTTCGTAAACTCATTTGAGTATGTATTTGGAATAGCTACCACTAGCATTCTTACTGAATAGCAATGAGGTATTATTGAAAGTCCGAAACAATATATCATATGCATGCAAGAAATAAAATGAATATTAACTTCGAAATTCAGTTTGATATTAATTATAAAGCTATAGCTCACACTTCTGTCATCCTGGAGAAAAAATTGTATTTCAAGTTTTAACTGCCCTATCCAGCCATCAGATCTATTGATGCGCGAATTCGACCAATGTAGTTTGATACTCTGGTCTAAATAAATGTACTGATATCAGTAAAATCTTGCTGATATCAGTAAATTCTATGGTGATATTAGTATACATAAACTGATGACAAATCTGAGCTATACTGGTATCAGTTCAGCATAGTGACATCAGTAGGCAATGTTTGACCAATGCCAGTATAACCAATATCAGTATGAGGTAGACTTGCATCAGTGTAGTCTTACTGATATTGGTTAGTTATATACTAGTATCAGTACACCATTGTGACATCAGTAGGCAATGTTTGACTGATGCCAGTATAACACATACCAATATCAGTATAGTTTTACTGATATTGGTTAGTTATACTATAATATCAGTACAACATAGTGACATCAGTAGACAATGTTTGACTGATGCCAGTATAACCAATATCAGTATGAGCTAGACTTACATCAGAATAGTCATACTGATATTGGTTATACTGATATCAGTACACCATAGTGACATCAGTAGGCAATGTTTAATTGATGGTAGCATACCCCATACCAATATCAGTGTAAATTATAGTTTCATCATTATACTACTCTGATAAATCTGAACTGTTTGATTGACACCAGTATAATATCATACTGATATCAGTATAAAACTGATTACTGATATCAGTATATTTATTTCGACCAGGGCACACTCGAAATTCACCCTATTAGGAATTACACAGACCACTAGATGCCTGGTCCACAAGTAATGTTTTGCTTGACCAAGCTTACGTAATCATGCATGACTGCCGACAAAACATTACATGTACGCGTGGACGGCAAATTTGTCGATTTCCATGAGGTGAATGTGGTTTGACAATTTCGAAAAAGACTGGAATTATTTGTACAAGCAAGACGGTCAAATTTCGTTCTTCTGCTATTATGTTCTCAGCGATCTTGGCAGTATAGCAACTGGTACGTGTTACGTCAGCAAGTTCTTGCTCCTTGGCGATATTGGAATCACTGCGCAGAAGACTGGGCAAAAGTCTGATGAAAAGTTTTAGTAGTGTAGAATCACGATTTGTGTCAATATTTGTGCACATTATTTCCTTATTTTAGAATGAGGAGAAAATTACCCAAATCGTGCATCTCTACACTATTCAAAATTTTCTTCAGACTTTTGCCCAGTCTTCTGCGCAGTGCTTCCAAAATCGTCACGAGCAAGAACTTGGTGACGAAACACCGGTTACAACCTCCTATATTGCCGAGAACATAATGGCAGGGGAGCGAAATTTGACCATCTTGCTTGAATACAAAATTTCAGACCATCAGTTTAACAAGCCACCTTCACTTCAAGCAAATCGTCCAATTTAACGTCCACACGTAATGATTTCTATTAAGTCATTCATGATTACGCAAACAAACCATTACGTGTGGACCAGGCTCTAAATGCTATGTATATAATTTCTAAAATGGTGAAATTCTATAAAAAAAAATACAAAGGTTACTAACTACATGTAAATGTATTTTGCAATATGAATCAAATCATGGAATTGAAACATTAGGTTGGAAACAAATAAATCGGCAAAAATTACTGAAAATGAATTTTATCAAGTCATAACCAACATTATAGAAGCAGATAATCATTATAAACCGAACTTCTACCGTGCCAAAAAGCCCAAAGCGTAAAGTCCCCGCGCGCCCCATCATATGGCATTTGTTTGCTGACTAAAGATATTTGTAGAATGAAGGGGGGTGTAGTTTTGGAGGAAATACACACAGTAGGCCATATGTTAGTGTTGAACATTTTCATAAGATTAGAATCACGAGAATTGACTTTTGTAGTTTACTATTAAATTAGATTTTTTTGTGAGACTATAGCACTAAAAACGTTGGGTTAAAATTCAATCCAATATTGAGTGCTATATATATATGGACGTACCAACATTGGGTTAACATTGGTTTGAATTTACATGTAAGTGTAACAACCAAATGTTAAGTTAAATCTACCCATGAACGTTATGTCACAGTTATTAACACAGGTTTTGGTTAAAATATGCCCAGAATTGGGTAAATGTGAGGTTTGTGTTATTTATAATAAAGTTACCCAATTATGAGTTGATTATAAACAACTCAAACCTCACATTTACCCAATTCTGGGCATATTTTAACCAAAACCTGTGTTAATAACTGTGACTCAACATTAGGTAGCTTTAACCCAAAATTTGGTTGTTACACTTAAATTCAACCCAATGTTGGTATGTCCATATATCACTCAATATATTGGGTTGAATTTTAACCTCCAATTTTTAGGGTGTAACAACGGTTTAGAATTCTGCAAAAATTTGTGACAGTGCTATAAGTTACCTACATTATATTCAACGATTAATGTACGTGCAAAATGTGTTGATTTAGTAATCCATAGATTAAACTTTTTATAAAGTAGTAAACTGGTGCGTTTTGAGAATATAGCCAACTACGAATTCTATGAAAAATATTTGGGCAAGTTTCCTACTATTTTCAATGTATAACAATGGTTAACAGTTTGCGAGAAGACGCTTTAATTAGAAATAATTAATTGTTTAAGCGGCAGATTTAATTAGTTTATAAATAGACTTTTACGTAAAATGAAAACTTGTCAGTATCATGAATTAAGAGAGTAAATGTTACATTTTGTTGCAAGCTTTTAATAAATGAATGGCCTCCAGCAGTGCATGAATTTCTTAAATGAAGTCTTGAAATTAAGCATACAAATATCACATAACTCAATTTAATTGTCAAAAAATTCCTGTGGTAAAATATTCACAAAAATTATCCAAATTTATAAGGTGAAAGTTTTCAACTCTGACATTTAAAATAGCCTTAATTACTTTCATAATCTATTTAAATTCCTAGTAGGCCTATATACAGAACAAGACAAGATTTATACACTATACATGTCCGATTTTTATGATATTACAACTGAAAACATGCATGTTAACAATTTCATTCGCACATGATCATAAAACAAGTTATTCGTTTAAGGCTGAACTGCACACCCCAATTCCTATGGGGAAATTTTGAAACATACTTTTAAAAAATCTACTAGTTATAATACAAAAATAAAAACTGATAAAAATGCAGTATTTTTGTAGCTACTGCATGATTAAAATTTCATAATTTTCCCATTTATAGGGAATTTTTAAA
>JAQGCC010002122.1:0-19775 GCA_034698905.1 Xestoiulus laeticollis | reverse complement strand
AAGATAATAGATAACATCTAATACCGTAAGTATCAACACAACAAACACAAATAAACAACATACATCCCAACAAAAAATGCTCGAATAACACTCCCATGACCAGGCAGGCTGAGCCCATGCACGGTCTACTAACTATTGAAGAGTGAAGACATAACGTCTGGACACATCTATTAGCCGCGTTCGCATGGCCATCATTAATCACAGACTGGACAAAATCCATAGAAACTCAGTGCGTGGCTACAGCGTGCACTCTGTGATGGCCTTTTACGACAAAAGTGAGAGTGACGGGGGCGGCTAGAAAGTGGATGGACGTCGTGGTCAGCAGGGGTGCTTAGCCAGAGACAGGGAACGATCGGAAAGTCATGGGAAAGCGAGGAGGGAGCAATGGAAAAGTAGACAATTTCTATGCGAGCTAGGCCACTGGTTTAGCCAGTGTTCAAGTCGTGGATTTTAGAGACGATGTGTATACCAACACTGCCAATGAAAATATCTTAAAATCTGACCACGAACTATTATGAATCTCAGCAATCTAACTTACTAAAAATATAACTTACAATTTTAAGAAATTGTAATTTGCAGTGCGATGTCATACGAGTGTCTTCGACGTTTTTCAAACAAGAATAATCAGACTCATAAGCAAATAAGACAAATTGACACCACATTTTTCAACTTCCCTGACTTTTACAGTTTTCAAAGCAATTTTTCCTGACAATGATTCAAAAATATAACACTATGCCTAACAACTTTCTGTCTTAATGCTCAAAGAAGTTTTATTACGACTCAATTTATTATGTTCCGCATCTTGAAAAAGTACAAACTACAATAAAATCCGTTAAAGTGACCACCTCTATATAGTGAACAATTTTTATAGGCGAGCCTTCACATTTACACACATATAGCATTTTCATCCCAAATGGATTTTTTTAGCAGCACATTTTATCATCTGGCGCGTAATATCGTTGATGGTTTAGGGGCATCTGGTTTGACCCTGCCCTTAATGCTCGTAGGAGATGACATACTTTGTGAGAGGTCCCTCGGTCCGAACAACAATATCATATCTAACTGGATTAGTCGCAACAGTGCATGTTTTTACCAAGAGAGTCTTTGGGCTAAGCTCAGTTAACTTCATCGGTGTCAAGATACCATGAGAAGTGGAAGAAGAAGAAGGTATCCAGTCATTCATAGGAAATCCACAGGATTCAGATTTATTTATCGCCAGACAGATGTATGGCCAGTTATCTCCGATTTCGACGAAATGTGTCGCAGTAATACGTATGAAAGAACATGGCCAACATATTTCATCCCCTCTCTCACATCATCCAACACTTTATGGCCATTTTTTCGCCTAAAACCTATTATCAATTTACCATCGTAATTTTTAGTGAGATCTCGTTGAAAGAGTCGTAAATCATTCTACTCATGGAAGAAAATTTCAACTCATAAAAAATGAATTTGTATTTCGTGATGATTACAATGCCTCTTTTATGCAAATATTTAAAATGACGTTAGTTTAAACATTTATTTTGCAATAACTTCTTGATCCATTGCATATCATAAAGAAATTATGGTGAAAACTTATTTGATTTTGCAGAACAAGTCAAACACAAGTATTAATCATTTTGAATTTTAAATTATATACAAGTTAAATTTGTTATACATTACATGCAATACCATATAACATTTCGTATCATCGCCTACTTAAGTAAAATTTATATCGGTTTTTTTTTTATTCAGACTTAGACTTGGAAAATGGCGAAAAATACAAATCATCAGAAATGAAATTACAAATTTATCTGATTTTCCAGTTTTTAACATAAATTTCCCTGACCACTCCAATCACTGAAATTGTAAAAAATATGAAAATGCAAGGAATGCTATATTTATGCTTTAAAAATTAACTACAGTAAAACGTGACCACTCAAAAACAGCCAAATTCGGTCACTATATACAGAAAATTTTTATGAATAACATTCATGTATGCACTAAAACCAATTTAAGAAAAGTGATCAGTATGCAGAGAGGGTCACAATATATACAGAGGTTGTCACTTTACCAGGTAGTTTAGGAAATGAGTTATACATGTAATATTCTTTAATTGATCCTAATGAAAATTTCAAGTAAGATTTGCATCCAATAGTGCAATGCTGATAAAAGTAAACTTCCCTGTAATTAAACTTCAGGACTGAGTGTAGGGCCTACCATCTCCTAACTTTTGTGTTTAGAGTCGAGATAGTATACAAGAAAGTATGTGTAATATTTATATATTGAATTTCCACCATCTTTCCAATTTCCCCACAATTTGAGGCTTTCCAGGTGTAGGCAAATCCTGTAAAATTAATTCTAAATACAAGTTAATCCAACAAGACTCTAAAATCTGCTATGATGAATTCATTGCATTAAGAATACAAGGTTGATTACTTCTTTACCCAAAACTTTGGCAGTTGAAAGAGTCCAAAGTGCTCAGCCTCTGATCTTACTTTAAGGATGAATGTCAACGCCATCTATGTTGCATAAAATGCAACCATATATCCCCTTGGTCGTCGCCTCTCCCCGAGATCATTGCGCTTTTATGTTATGGTTCCTTTTTTTCTTTCGCCCATCTTTTGGCCAACGACTTTCCCTTTTTTTTCCCTTCTCCTCCTTCTTCATTCCGCTGTAATCTGCGAGCATTGGGAATTCCCTGCAGCCTGAGCAGTTTCCATTATAAACGCTGGCGTACAGTGTATATATAGCACTCTGCCAACACGGATAATGGGACCTGCAAATTACCTCTTTGGGAAATGCCAACGAAATGGGTTCCGAGTTACCACATTCAACCATAATAAATGACCACTCTGAATGGTTCCTGCATGTGTTTTGCTTTGGCAGTGCCTATACGTATGAGCTAGCTCCTATACGGTGGTACCATGCTCGTACGTTATTTCGGATGTGTCCACTGCAAAACCAGTCTCTGCTAACTGGCCACCAACATTACTCTTTTTTTTTTCTCTCTCCTGGAAATCATCATCCAATATGGCTTCCTTCTGGTCTTAATTGGAAATTGACACGACGACTAGGAGAACCTATAATGCATTTCGCAGAATTCGGGAACGCGTGAAAAAGACGTCATTGGAAGACCTTGTGTCTTCAAGAAGAAGCAGAAGAATCTGTTTTTACACGATTTGGAAGTTAGAATACAGTAAAACCTGTGAATAGCGAACCTCTAAATTGTGAAAACTCTGTAAAGTACATTGTGTTACAGGGGCAAAGTGACGGTTTTACCTGCGAATAGCGAATAATGCAACTTGTGTGCATTACCAAACTTCAGCCAATACTAGAACAATGTCCACACTCTTAACACTCCAAACCAAGCACATAATGAAATAATTGTGGCACACTGAACTAATAATAAAGCATTAAAATTGTTACCGCATCCCATAAGCTATTTCCCATAATTTTACAAACTTTATTCAATCGTGTAAGGGCCCCTCTCCCTTTTTTTACAAATTGTTACCTTGGAAGCATGGGTGGGGCTTTTACATGATACAATGTTAACTAATTTGCATAAAAATCTCCAGTTTTAATATTTAGTACTATAGGCAACCCTCTTTACATGAATATTTATGCATTAAGGCAAATATTCAGTGATTCATGGTATAAGTTAAATTTTAAACATGTTCAGTACATGGTAATTATATATGACCATCACTTTAACTGAAAATAGCACTGTTTTGATTCTAGAAATTGTGTATAGAGTTTTGGAATTATATGAAATAAGTAAGCAAACTTACCAAAAATTATATTTTTATTTGGAGCAGATTTCATCTTTAAATTAAAGATCGATTGGGAATCTTGGGGAAAAAAATATGAAAATCAGGTCGCGTTTACAAATTCATGATGAGATAATGAATGGATTATACAACACGTCTACTCCAAATTTGCTTTCAAGATAATTTCAACTAATTTTGCCATCACGGAGATTACCTACCACTAACATTATCGATAATCTGTCATAATTCAAGTGCATGCAATCACAGCCACTTTTCTTTTTTTTTGCAACGAGTGTCACATCCGTACAGAGTAGGACTATATGCAAAGCGAGGGTAAATTATATGTCAATGCATTGGACAAGATCACTGCCATATGCTTAGATTTCATATTAAAGAGAGCCACCGCCCTTTGAATAAAAAAAAATTCAGCAGCAGTCTTCTTTAGAAGTTGAACATTTAAAACATCCATAGAGTGCAATTTATTGCTGCTGATTTATGTTTTATGCAAACTTTAATATGAAATATTAAGTTTCCATAAAGATGTTAATGGCCATGTTTAATTCGGTGACCAGAAAAAAGATTTTCTTAAATTTTTTTTATCATTATCATCGTTTTATTTTGTTTAAAAACCTTACAATCTTATAATTTTGATCCAATCAATTGCATAGATTAAATCAGAACAAAGGATCTGTTCATGCAGCATACTGATTGTACATGATTGTACGGTTAGATATGAAACCATGGATGCTCTATCAGAGGGTATTAAATTTTACCTAAGAACATTTTTTGAACATAATCAATATTATAACTTTTTAGACGTGGCACTTAGGACAAAATGCTAAACAAGAAAACGGAAGAAAATGACCTGTTTGTATGAAATGAACTGGTTTCGTATTAATTTGCAATTATTTAAAGTTGTAACAATGTTTATATGAACAGAGGAAAGCACCAGATAGTAGCTGCGCTGCAGAACAGTAATGCACTGCAGTGCACCACTGTGCTGATGCATAGCTACCATCTAAAATTTCCCACGTTTCTTAAAAACATTGTACCAACTTTAAATGATTGCCAATGACTACAAAAACAGCTCATTTCATACAAACAGACTATTAATTCTCTTCCTTTCCCTAATTAA
The DNA here is from genome assembly GCA_034698905.1 of Xestoiulus laeticollis. Lineage (NCBI taxonomy): Eukaryota > Metazoa > Arthropoda > Diplopoda > Julida > Julidae > Xestoiulus > Xestoiulus laeticollis. Next base: position 14,891 of record JAQGCC010002122.1, on the reverse strand, counting down.
ACATTTCGTCCTAAATGTTACGGCTAAAAGGTTATAAATTAGGTTTTCATGAAAAATGATCATAATCTAACAAGATCATTAGATAGAACACCCATGACTTCCTATCTAACCCCACAAGCAGAATTTTCAAAGCTATATAAGGGTTAAGAAAAAAAAAATGGGTGACGCTGACTTTTGAGCAACTTTTGCGCCACCCTGTATGTTGCATAAACTTTCCAGTATGTAATAATGGTCTAGCTAACTTGTTCTGTACCATATTGAACTTTTGCAGATGCAAGTACAAGATTGGAGCTAAAATTACTAAAATCTCTAAGACGAGTGAAACCTGGTTAAAAAGGACACGATCCATATCCATGTAATCAAACAAACACCATCAGGTTAGGAGGTTTAAGTCTGCTTGAGTTTTTTTAAACACGCATTTACCCCTTAGAATTATGTGTTAGGGCAGAAACGAGTAAGGGTATCATGCGTGCAGGCGTAACAAGGCAAGAAAGATGCCTCGTTATGTGGCACTATAGTGTAGTTTACCTGCATCCCATTAGAAGCAATCGTAGTGCATGAGCATCGTTGTAATTACATCATTTGCACCAACAAGCTGTTTGACGAATAAATGATGGGCCTCCAATTGCTCAGAAAGTTTTCCAGCTTCCTCCCATCCCATCCCATAGCCATTGAATTTTATGGCCCATTGGAAGCATGTGAATTTCAGCGCCAATGTCTGTATTTCCAGATCGGACTCCTCTTTTACGTCGTTATTTTCTTAAGCTCAGTGAGGCAACAGAAGGCATTCTCCAGAAGACAGATGGTGCGTGGATCCCACTGACATTACGGCGCTCCCATGCATTGCCAGAGGTTTAATCCCCCCCCCTCTCTTTATAACGATATAAAAAAAATCTCCGGCCATGCAGTTGAGCATTTTTCCCATGCACTGTGAACGTGCCATTTAAAAACACAACAACATCGTTATGTCGAGAAATTTGCAATTTGTATGCAAGAGTTCATGCATGGATTTGCAGGGAATATCACCTTGATAATACGAAATTGGTTTCAGGGAAAAAAAAACCCCACTATGATGGGTTATTCAGTCGCTAGATTATTTGCAACCAGGTGCTTCTTGGAAATCCGAACATTATACCGAATATTGCGAAAATACCATAAAATATTTCCGAGATGAAGTATTCTCATCAGACACCCAATTTGCGGAACAATTTTCATAGGTAGTTTGCACAAAACTAATTAGCTCAATACTGAATATTTCAAGGATAATTTCATGCATTTTTTATAATTTATCGATTATGAAGAATTTGAAAATTGAATACTGTTAGTAACTTGATAAAATATTTTAATCTGCTTTTTCCTATCTGTTTTAATATAAAGAGGTATACTTGTACACGGTGTAGAGTAAATTTTATTAAAAAAATTCAAGCCAATTCCTATACATCCCAAGATAAATTTCTAACAGGTTTTATTTTACAAATCTTTCAAAATTTCAAAATTAATTATCCATTTCAAAGCAATTGACTGCAGAAATGGGTAGTTAAGTTTGACACACCCTGTCAAGTGATCTTGGTTTTTCTACACTTATATATTACATAAAATTAACAATAATGATTTATTTCATTCACAGCATGCCTGATTTAAATTTCAAATATGATTTTGAACTAAAACACCAGGATATCAGGATAAATACAGTATATAAGAAATTCTAAGATACAAAACTGCACATAGTCTTCGGGTGTCGTAAATTTACAGAAGCATTTGAAAATGTGACGCATATTAAATTATGCATGACAATTCAGCTTCTTTGACATAAAAAAGCGTTTCGTATACAATCTAGTGTTATTGCAACGATTTGAAAACAAATCTTTTTAAGCTTAATGGTTTCAACAAATCATGCAGAACTTCGTAAATGTGCCAAATGGAAATAAGATTTTTTTTAATATAAGACATTTCTCGACGACATGTGCAACCGAGACAATTTTTATTATAAAAGGAATTTATTGCTATTGTCGTTGCATAAGATTCTACATCATCTCCATGGACGTTTGGGCAATCATCAGCACCATCACGAGCGTATGCGTAAAAATAAGTCCAAGGCTGCATGGTATACCACTTAAGTTTATAGCAACTTCAAACTTTTTCTCACCATATATACTGTACAATTGTAGTTATGAAAAATACGTTAAGGGGATGTGAAACCCAAGATCAAGCTCTATAGCCTACCTGGCATTACCTGCCATTTGCCAGCAAATTATACTAATGTACCATGGAATAGGCCAAGGATGAGTACAGAGTAGTCTCTGTAACCAACCCTGCGTTAATACGAGACTCAGTAATCCGACAATTTTACTGCCGATTAATTTATTCCACGTACAGCTTGAATTTATGGCAGTTGAGTTAAATAAACCTTTGTTTATTTGGTGTGTGTTTAATGTTACAAAACAAGCTAGCATTACAGCCTAACAATATTCAATAGGTGAGCACACATACAATCAATAATACAATGCATGCGTTCTGCTAATCCGACAGTACTTAATATCACATTGTGCCGGATTACCGCGACTACACTGTATTACACTTTTGAGCATACATTTCAGTTAGTTTGGTGGAAATAAAACTTCTATTTACTCTAATCGACACTAGGGAGCGCTCGTGCCTCGTCTTCGCATTCGCATGAACTAGCTTGCAATGCGCTCACCGTATACAGCTTACCGTTCTAAGTTGAGAGCTCCGTAGCATAAAGAATGCATTTTTTGCATTTAAAATTGCAATTTTTTGGGCTAAATAATGTCCACGAACTCTACTAAATTTTGATATATAAAAATGTCACCGAAGACTGAGCTGCACACAAAATTTCAACTTTCTACGACTTTCGAAAGTTGGTTAAAACGACCTAAAACAAGTCCAAACAAACAGACAAACAAGCACGCACCGTTCATGTAAAGTTAAATAAAAGGTTTTAAAAATACAAGTAGTAGTGCTTTGGGCGCTAATATACAATTTAGTTTGAGCACATCTGCTCAGTTCGAGTCCAGCCTTACGAGCGTGCGGAGCGCCACCAAACGAGTCTATTTGTCAATAAAAAGGTCGGCATAGGGAAAAAGTGGTTGCTGGAAGGGAGAGATCCAAAAGTGCTTCGTGGCAGGAGGCCAGCGAGTGCAATTCCGAGTTACTGAAGCAAACCAATTTGAAATTCGGCCATTAGGCTGACCAGAGCAAATGAAGAAAGCAATGGCCGTCGCAAAGCTCCCAGGTATTAAAGGCGGCTCTCGCTAATACGGTTTTCACCTCGCACGGCAACCGTAACAACCTGCTGGTCGACCGTTGCTCGGACCCGATCAAACATTTCATTAGTCATCCGGCCAGAAAGCAAAGTGAAGCCGGCCACGAGCACCTATTGCCAAGGATTAGTCAACGACTGACCAGAGTCAATAAACGAGGGTTAATCCTTCCTAGTTTCTACTACGCTACACTGACTCTCGACACTGCAGCCTCAAATGTGGTTAACATCATACTTTACAACAGTTAAACCTAAACATGTCATAAAGGGTTCTCCCAGAAATGAAATTATTTACTTCCTATATATCTTTTACTGGTCTTAAAACGACTGAAAACCCAATAATATGGCAATATGCCTATCTTGTTGCTCAATTAAAGATGTTTGAAAACGAAATTTACAATGTTCTGCAAATGATCATCACACAAACTACCAACTGAATTAAAATTAATATGCATTATTCGTGACATTGAAGAGTTGTGTCAGTAGATAAAAAATTATTTCTGCTAATAAAATGTATATGTACATGTATATTATTAGTTACGTAAATATAAGTTAAAAGTGAGTTTAAAAAAAAGGAATTTTCCTTTTTCATATAGAACTGGATGAGTGGGACATCGCTACACTTTTGTGATAACTAATAATTAACTGTTTATGTGAAAGCTATAATGTAATATTTGTTTGTTGAATTTCCCTAGATTTTTTTTAAATAAATCATTTTCCTGACTTTTCTTTAGCTATTCCAGGTCTATCAATTTCCCTGTCTTTTCATTGGTATTTCCAGATCTATTAAATTGTCCTGACAATTTTCAACTTTCAAGTCTGGGGAACACTATTATTGTTGTGTTGAAAAATCAGTATTGCATGTATACTATAGAATTAACCGAATTAAACAAATAAAGCTATCCTAAATAATTTTTAATACACATCAAGGTAGTCTTCAGCAATAGATAAGAGGAGATGATTTACTAATGCACGAAAGTAGTATACTGAAACACTCAAATTCCATCGTTTGCCATCCCCAAAACCTCAAAATTGCCTATGATAAGTCTTAATATTTACAATAAAACCTGGTAAAGGTGACACCCAAAAAATCGCCGAATTCGGTTACTACATGTATATATACAGGTAATCACTATAGAGAGAATTTTTATGAAACAAAACATACATGTATGCACTAAAACCAATTTATGAAGTGATCACTATGCAGAGGTGGTTACTTTACCAGTGTTACTAAAGTTCATTTTTCGACCACGATCGTTCTATTAAGCATTCATAGATGTCTTTCACTATATGCATGAGTTCAATTATTCGTAGGCCATGAGAGCACATTCACTGTACTGTGTATACATGTATGTATACCGATACAAGTTTCAACAAGGTTTTTAGAATTTGCACTACCTAGCTATTGCTTCTGCTAGTTTCACACTGTAACATCCAAGAAAAGAAGCATTATTTCAGTGGTTTATAGTAACAATCTTCTACGAGTGTCTTAATACAGATATTGGAAGCCTATTTCTGCAGGAACACCCGGCATAAGAACCGGAGAAAAACGACAGCCGATGCTTTTTGTACTGGCATCCACGATTTGGCCATGTGCTGGGAATACACATCTAATAAATGAATAGCTGTACAGCTAATGTGGGTAATACATGAAGCATGTCGTCGCTCTCTACGCTTTCATCAACTATTTCTCTCTCTCTCTCTCTCCCTCTCTATAATATATATATATATATTTGGGGTTTTCTTCCAATGCTTTTTTCTTCTCCATGCAGTCTGTAATTCATCGAAGAAACCAGGCATCGCTAATGCAATGACTATATACATAGACACTAGGCAAGCAATAAGGACTCGATACTGCTTAAGTATAGGCAATTCAAAACGACGCTAATACTTTCCTACATAAATGGGGATCCAATAATCAAGCGAATACGCATGGACAGAAAAACTGTCAAAGCTTAACAAGGATGCCACAGAAAATTCATTTTTTTTTTAACTTCCATGACTTTTCTAGTTTTTAAAACCAATTTTCCGACTGAAAATTCATGTGACAATCTTGTCTTCTTGCTCAAAGAAGCTGTTTTAGAACCCAATTTACAATGTACTGAAAATGACCACCTTGACTTAATTCATTTTAGTTCATTAATTGGTATACATCACACAAACTACTTTTAAAAAAAGTCTCTTCCCTTGTCATATCTGAATTAAAACTAATAACGAATTAAAATGGTGGGAAAACATACACATACCCGGTATGTCAATTTTTAGTTACGATAAATATTTACATGCATGAGTTAAAAAGGGAATTCCCCATATATACAGGGCTGGCAGAGTGTGATACATGTGTGATACTTGACTTTTGTGATAAACTGGCTATGGAAAGCAAATGTATAGTTATGCTGAATTTCCATGACTTTTATAAAATACATTAATTTCCCTGACTATTCTCGGTCTATACAATTTCCATGACAATTCCATGTGCGGGATAATTCAATCGCGATTTTGCCCACACATTAGTTCACGACGCCATATATTTCTAATCTTTTTATGTTTAAGTTAAAAGGTGCCCAAAAATGGAGGTTTGGCAGATGCACAAAAATATACACGCTTTTTATTTCAAATAATTCTCGTCTACTAAAGAAATATTGACATTAATGCGATGAAAGCCAATGGCATGGGCGGGCGAAATATGGCAGTAATCGGAAGTATCCAACTTCTAATGAAGTATAACTGACACGATAAAAAACAATTTGGAAATGCAATAACCCTGATGCGAATGCGGGTCACAGGTGGGTTCCCCATATATCAAAAGCCTAAATAACTGAAATTAGAAATTGAATATAACATGGCAGTCATTAACAGTAGTAATCATAGGTTGCGAGGCTGAATTGCTTAATGAGGACTTCTTAGGGCGTCTCCATGTGTATTCATTGCCAAAATTGATCTAGAACATTTGGGATACAATAACTAGTTCAATTTTAAACGAGGTTTTAATGGACAAAAACAGATGGAATTTTTTTGGTTCGTTGAATCGTGGTCATGTTTTATAAGCATTACATGCACATTGTAGTTGCAATGCAAGATTCAAATATCCATGTTTTCGAGAAAAGCAGTAAATATAAGACATGTAATATTAAATTCTGATTATTTCAGCGGACGGATTAATATCCATCCTCAAACACGTAGCTCTGTTTTTTTGACGTGGTTGAATTTAAAAGCTGAATGCCCCCAGTAGTATCGTAACGGCGCTTCATTTACATCACGTGTTCAGTGGTTATATCGTAATGGCGCTTTCAGTTAATTAAATGCCACCACCAGATTGCATTCAAGATGCATTGCCTTTTATTTTATTTCTGATTTAGCAAAAATCTGCTTTTTTAAAACCTTTTATTTAACTTCACATGAACAGAGCTTTTCACACGTCCTACAGTGCTGAAATTTTGTGTGCAGCTCAGTCTCATGTAACATTTTGACCTATGCTATTTTAATACACTTCCTTGACACTATTATGGCCAAAATTTTACAATTTTAAATGTAAAAAGAATACATGTACATGTACATTTGTAGTGTTAGCCTAAATCGCTGACATGCTGCGGAGCGCTGAGCGATGACGTCACCAAAAGTTTTACTAAGAGACGCCACTAGAACCTCCTATAGTGACTTTTTATTATAGTTTTTTTTAAACACTTGTGTTCTCTTTGAACACAAGTCCAAAGACTTGTCGAGCATGCGCACCTCTATCTTATATCAGTAATTGAATATGATTAAATGACTTAATTTCCTTTAATGCCACTTTAATGGAACATTATTTTGAACTTATTTAAAGTAATGCATTAAGAACATCACATTTGGACTAGTTTTGCAATTTGAGATTCAAGTGGAAGAAAACAACAATAGGCAGTCATTATTCCACCAGAAATAAGTCAGAAATAAAAGATGACCATTGTGCGTTTCACAATGGGCAATTATGGCATATCCTGTCGAGGAGGTGACACCTTTGAATAATCGCAGGTGTCATAATGAGACATTTTGTAGAGCAGTTTGCGAAAGCGTTTCAATAAGAAACTGACGATAAATAGAAGTAAATTGGAGGGAGGAATGGCCGTTGTAAAAGGAAGAAGAGGCGAGAGATCATTGTCTCGCCAAGCACTCGTGTCATTTTAACATTCATTACATCCCACTTAAAAAGCAATTAATGGTTTATGTCGTGTTGTATGATGGCATTTATGGCTACTTTAATTAGCAATAATCCACTGCTTCTAATCCAGCGACTAAAAGAGCGCTAAAGAAATTGGTAAGCTAGCCATTTGTTACAGAATAAATGTCCCCCTTCTTTCAAATGGACCTACAGTTTCATGGTGGCCCACATCAATGATTTTCAAAAAGACAAACTCGTTGCTTTTGCTGCTAAAACAATTGTCCTCAATATCAAAATGCTTATTATTAAGCAGGACTGTTCAAATAAAAAAAAATGTTATTAATTTCAGTTATATTCAATGCGTATGATGGCCTTTATCTACTTTAACCCTCTGATGACCAACTTGGTGTCTAAGTATACCTTAAGAGTCTAACACCTTCCAAAAATTTAGCTCAATAGTTTGGTTTCCCTTGAAATGTCAGATAATTGTCATGACAGATACAATGCACACATGCTTAACTTTATAGTTTTAAAAAATCAGAAGTTTTCTAGAAATGCTGATGATTTTTTTTCAATTGAATGGTCAACCATATCAGAATGGATCCAATTTGATACATCTATTCTGATTTTTTTTTCATTGCTTAGTTGCTGCCTGTAAATAGCGAGTGTCTAATACGCGATGACCCTGGAAGTAGATAACTCACAGTCGGTACTGTGTATATGGTCATCACTTTGGCTGAACCTACAAATAGCACCATCCCTAGTACAACTTTTAGTTCGGTCCCAATGGTTTGCGCTATTCCCAGGTTTTGATGTACACACTTTAACATAGTTACAATCAAAATGTTTAAAAAATATTTTCATGAAGAACCGTCAACCGCGTTTTTGTTGATATTGATAATTTGTTTTACATTTGCATTTCATGCATGTCATTAGAATGTTAAATTATAAAATCAGAACTTCACAAAACCAAAATTTAGCTATAGGTTTATTAAAACGATATTAATAACTGCTATAAAAACGTGCAATGCAATTCGTAAAAGAAGCCAGGACCCTATATAAAAGACTGCCATCTGGTGAGTATATCACTAACATCATCATTACTTGGTATAATTTATGATGTTTCTTCGGGAGTTTTATGCTCTTAATGAAATAAAAAAAAAAACATCATCGTTGCAACGGTTTTTAATTCAGTCACTGCTCTGTAAAAGACAATATAATCGCCTGTTGCAAAGGAAGAAGCAAAAGAAGAAAAAAAAAGTGAAACTCGCAACAAATAAAAGTGGAAACAATAGGGCCACTCGTTTCTCGTCCGTCTGGACAATTTCCAGCAAATCCCGCAATTTCTAAGGTCATTGATGTGCTTTAATGTACCTCCGCAGCCATTGCCTGAAATTGAGACGGTTGTGTAATTATCTGCTAAATGCCAATATCCTGTGTAATGTGCAACCGAGATCTGGCTTTGCTCTACTTCGAAGGCGTACAATGCCAAAATGGACCAACTTCTAACGTTTGGGCACCAACTCAACATGGGCTGCACGACGACTCAATTTTAGTTTCAAACGTTAAGGAATAAAGTAATACAAAGTAATAGAATTTAAACATACATTTATGTAGGCCTAGTGTGAAAATATTTCAATTTTTATTTAGCAGAGTAATTTTAGAAAAATAAACTACCTTATTTGTAAGGTAATGTTTTTTTTATGATGTGTTCATATTTCTTATTTCCTTATCAAATCTGAGTTGTGTGATTACATTTATATTATAGTTCCATATTATTGGTGGGATAACCTACATGCTTTTAGCATCTTGTGTAAAAGAATACCCTCTCTAAAATCATAAAATGCACCGGTCCTGACTTGGGACCCGTGGATAAAAGAACCTGTATGAACGCATACTTTTCACTGGTCCCAAGAGTATTCTTTTAGACAGGTTCTGTTGTAATATTATCGTACCCTGAAATATTTTCCAACATTCCCCACATTTTACACATATTATATATTTCTTGGAACGTATTACATGTGTAAAAACATTCTCTAAATAGGGCAATTTTTAATGGTAATACCACATAGACAAAATAACTACATGTACAAATATCGTGCCATTTAGTCAGTTCATTTGATCTATTGAGAGTAGTTCTACATGTACCGACCATTTATAAATTTGGGTATTTTTGGATAATACTATACCTTGTACTATACCTTGATAAATTCTTTCCTATCGTCACCACGGCCACCTTGATATATAGTAAATACAAGGCACCACATGTACAATGTACATTACATGTAAACAGAGATGTGACGCTTTTTTATCAGTAGGCCTAGCTATTATATACATATACATGTAAGCAATGGTGGCATATAGAGTGGACAGTCACCTAGAAAGGACAATTTGCTGGTTCTGATGAAAGAAGCTTTAAAAAAGCAGGCTGCCTGTGCTGCAGGCTTATAACAAGGCGCACAAAGTCCCATCGCTATCATAAATTTGGCGAGAAACATGGTGAAAGTATTGGTAATTGCTGGAATGTTCTTTATGTTGGCATTAGTGAAGGGCAGAAAAAAAAATGGCAGAACCACAACAAGCAGCAAACACGAACAGAGAAAGTTTCCAGAAGAAGATCCAGGGACACACACACAAGCTTTAATAAAAGGATTATTCGCATTGAGCTCATTGCCAACTTGCAAAATTGCCTACCGGTATTTCATTAATTCAACTCGAGGCCTATATAATTCATCAATGTTGGCGCCAAAGTAAATCAAGAAACGGGAAAACGAAACATTCAACCGACTAATTTGCAAATAATTATGGGGCTATTGAATTTCCTAGCGAGTACTTTAGCAGGTTGCAATCTGCCCCACGGAGCGCATTAACCTTCTTCAGTATTACCAGATTCAAAAAAAAATCTTTATATTTGGAGTACGATATTACACATGTAATTGAGGAGACAAAACGGTACAAAGGGATTGAAATGAACTATGCAATTTTCAGATTTAAATCCATACATTCTCTAAAGAGAATTTAAATGTTGTATTCACCCTTTCAAATTGAGTAGTAAAACATTGGTTTCCCACTCTGGATTTTAAAGTGGCTGAAATTTAGAAGCTGAATGCCCATATATCGTAGCAGCGCTTCATTTAAATGCCTCCTGTATGCTATTTTCGATATTCATAAATCTGTTACATCCTTATTACATTTGTGATATGCATGGTCTCGCATTTTATCAAAAGATAGAATTCATAACAAACTATTACATTGCATTTTTAAAACATAAACGTTACATGTTCTACATGTCGATCATAAGAGCAATTGGGGAAAAATGCAATATTAATATTGTTTGCTTAGATTACATTTTCTAGAAATTTACATATGTATCGTATACATGCAAGTACATGCATTAACAAAAGATGATCTTTTGTACAAATATTAAAATTAATTATGCCATGTTTATCTAAAGACGGCATCAAAGGTCCAGTAATTATGTATACATGTAGGTTGTCAAATTATCATGTTTACAGATATGATGGGTTGTGTATCTTTTCACAAAAGGATGTTATGCTATTACATTTTTATTTTTTTTAGTTAAATTTAGTTTCAAAAGTATTTGATTAATATAGATTTAGTTAACATTAACAAAATTCTTAGGGTCTTCAGTGAGGTTTAAAAATGTAACTGAATAGTATATTAAGCAAAAGGATGACCTGCATGCATAATGCATTTCTGGACAACCTGTCAACCTGTTGACAAGCATGTCAAATATGATGGACCAAAACCAAAGTGCTCTAAAATAACCTATCATTAGCATGTGAGAAGACAGAAGCCAACCATTATGACACCCACTGTAGATGGCGCCATCTGAATTCCACGTGGAGACATTAACGTACTTGCTAACTAACCCTAGCCGGTATATAAAATTAATTAATCCATCCAAGGTTCTGTCAACAGGAAATGACACGTGATGGAAAACCACTATACTTTTTTTTATGCGAATAGTTAGGCCGTGACCAAATAAGCCTTGTTGCAATTTCGGTCAGTTTGGACAAATAAAAATCCCTCGCAGCCCATTTATTGTATGTTTCTGTCCTGCGTTGGTCAGCAGCAGCTACTTTCATCCATTCTTCACTCTGGTCATTTCTATTGCTTAGATGGCAAAGAAAGCGAGTTAGTCTCGTCTTAAGTTTGTCGTCCACCTTCCATTAACTTCTCTCACTAAATTCACCCAAATGTCGTCTACCAACGGCCATAATCACCAATTTCTCGAGACATAGCCTTGTCCTCTATAGTCGAAGGAAGTAGTTGTAAGCAGAGGCCATTATTCTTACTTTCCACTCAAATGTACGGAGTCTCTTTCGCCTTCTTTTCCTATTGCTGTCCATCCCTCTTCTGCTGCTGCAACATATGGAAGGAAGTGGCCAGCAAAAGTTTGGCCAAAGACTTAGGTTTCCCTTAATCAAATCTTATCTCTTCTAAAACCACCAATGTGCGGTTTGCTCGGCAATTACGAATCTAAATATCCATTACGAGAGTAGCACAGTGCAGATGGAATTAAAAGCGTGGTCAGGCAAGACTGCTGACAAAATCCGACTTATGGTCAACAGACTGCAATGATTTTATGCAAAAAGGACTTTTTATGTCAATTTTTCCCAACAAATTTATTTTTTTGCCAGTGGTCTTCCAGAAACTTACTTAAACAATTTACATGTATTAAGAGTGTTGAGTCCACTTACACGTTGAGGTTAGGTTGCACCAATTTCCCATTAAAATATTTTCAGTGGTATGTTCCAGATTAACTAAAAATTTGAAAATGTTGAAGTGTCATACAAACTGTAACGCAGTATATACATGCTGAATAATAATTAAAAAATTGCGTTTTAAAACTATATAAATAGATTTTTTTTAATATATCCATGCATAAATTTAATAATAGGTATTCCTCAACACTTCAAATTGATTAACCCTTTCGGACTTGTTGTGACTGGCTAGAATTCAATAGAAAGCACATTGTGTACCCCAAAAACTAAATGAAACTAAACTAAGTTTTTAATTAAAATTAATCTTTAAAAAATTCCAAATAATGATAGAAAAACATCTCTTTTTAAGAAGGAAAACATACATGTACATGTATGTACTAAAACCAATATTGAAAAGTCGTCATAAAACAGAGGTGGTCACTTTACCTGATTTAAGCATTTCTAAACAAATAACTCAAATAATTTTTTTAACCATACTGGAAAAAATGGAAATTTTAAACCAAATTTTCCTAAAAACGCTTCAAAAGTTTTTATTAGAAACTCAAAACATCATCCCGTATACACTATAGGGTTATGTTATCTCTGGCCATTGTTTTAATCATGATTTGTGTATCCTGTTACACGATCATTACTAAAAAGCAACAAAAAAATACATGTACATGTATATATATATATATATATGTATATTAAGAACTGATGGAATTGCATGTATACACTAGCTTATTAAATGTGAGTTAAACATCGTTCTGCAGCATGGTTACATAAAATGGCAACAATTAGTTGACAGTATACAGTTAAAAAATATTTAAAATCAGTCATGATCTAATTATAATGTTTAGCCGAAGGTAACTTATGGCTTTGTTTTCACAATTAATATCGGTGGATGAAATACAGTAAATTTTCTGAAACATTCTTATACTGCTTCCATGAAAATGCACATTTCTAACATACATCAACAGATTGCACATTTCCAGGACATATTTAGGTAAAATGTTCAAAACGCAACACGTTTTACTTTACCATTTACCACAAATGGCTTGTATTATGATAGGCCCTACTTAAAACGATTTTTAAACTACTTGAGAATAAAACTCTTGAGAACACGTGTGAGTGAATTTTAGCAGGTCTACAATTGAAACTAAGATAAAAAGCTCAAAACAAAAACGCTGGGAATATTTTTTTCACCATTTTTTAACAATTCGGCAAAGATCAATTATTCAAGAGATTTTTCCCTACCTATTATGTAGGCGAATCCCCTCCAATCAATACGTGTCCACCTAGCACAATTGCGCACGGGTATGTTTTATAACAAAAAGTCACTTAACTACATGCCTAAAGTTGCTAAGCAACAAGTATTGCCGTTGTACAAAATATACGTCAGGTGGCAAAACAATGGACAGAAATGGTCCTAGAAACTATCCTCGCAAATATTTCATTCCCTCCTCCAAACCATTTTATTGAAAGTAGTAGAAAACGAAATAAAATCCGTTACGAAAACGAATATTTAAAAATGAAATTTGATACTAAACAGTGGCAAATCTACACATGGTCGATCAATTGCCTTGATGTGGTCAACTCTAACCAGTTATCATACATTATATGCAATATCATGAAATCTGAAGGAACAATGTTGATACTGATTAAACATAAAATATTCATGCCATTAAAAAGTTGCACCTGTAGACAAAAATTCATTTTCGGTTAATATGTGCAAAAAATGTATTTAATAAATGTATTTATATAAAATGTACTAAAATGATATATTGCCCTGAATGTTTTAAAAATGAATCAATTTATATTTGACTACATTGTATTCCAGGTTTGTTCAATTTCCCTGACATTTTCCAGGTCTATTCAATTTCCTTAACATTTCCAGGTTTTTTTCAGGTTTGTGTGAACCTTGCCTTAATTAAAGTACTGGTTTATCATTAAATGGATAAAGAACGTAAAAACAGCTGTCGATTTTTAATAAATTAAAATGGGAAAATGAAGAATTGGCCGAATTTACAACCTCCTGCCCATATATGATAAGTAATGGTATAGCTATATGTGAATTTAATTGCCACCTTTATGACGAATTTCTTTGACTTTTAATTTCCTTATGTTGATCTGCATCTTATGATTCCAAGTACAGTGTATTGCCATCTGATAAGACCTTCTTCCCACCAACGTTGATGTAGATCAACTGATGTGGATCAAGAAAACTTTTCGTGTTAATTCACACCGCAGAACTCAGTTAAACTGGTCACATGACCTATAGTATACAGGGCAGTTTAACTGAGTTCTGCGGTGTAAATTAACACGCAAAAGTTTTCTTGAGCCACATCAGTTCTACATCAACGTTGGTGAGAATCAGGTGTTACTAATGGTGAATTAGATGTAGTCTTCATGATTTATTTCCTTAACTTTAAACTGACTTCCAAACTCCCTTATTATTCCATGCCTAGTCAATTTCCAAGACAATTTCAGATTTGTGCGAACTCTGCCAAACCACACACACATATATATATATATAAGGTCAGATTTCTGCAAAATAGTCCGCCTTAAGTACCTGATGAAGCCTCAAGCACAAACCTCTTCATAATCTACAAAATTCGAGATGGCAGACAGCAATCTGAAGCAATTACGCATATTGCAGTCAATCAGCCTGCAAGACCTCTTCGAGTAGAAAAATCGTAGGAATAACAACCGTTGCTACAAATTACCCGAAAACAAGGCCATCAATTCC